>JAPYYJ010001223.1:0-14469 GCA_028533885.1 Nasua narica | reverse complement strand
GGTGGGGAAGAGAAATGAAACAAGATGGGATGGGGAAGGAGACAAACCATAAGAGACTCCTATACTCACGAAACAAACTAAGGGTTGCTGGGAGGTGGGGGGGTTGGATAGGGATATGGACATTGGGGAGGGTATGTGCTATGGCAAATGCTGTGAAATGTGTAAGCCTGATGATTCACAGACCTGTACCCTGGGGTAAATAATACATTATATGTTAATAAAAAAATTAAAAAAAAAAAAAGACCAAAACAAAAAAAAAAAAAAAAAAAGAAACTACAGAACACTTATGAAAGAAGTTGAAGAAGACTTAAAAAGATGGAAAGACATTCTAGCTCATGGATCAGAAGAATAAACATCATTAAATATCTGTGCCGCCCAGACCAATCTATACTTTCAACACCATTCTGATAAAAATGCCAATGTTATTTTTCCAAGTGCTCAAACAATCCTAAAATTTGTATGGAACCAAAGAAGACCCCAAATCTCCTAGACCTATTTTTTTTTTAAATACTAAATTTCTTTTACTTAAATTACAGTGTAATATTAGTTTCAATATACAATTTAGTAATTCAACATTTCAATACAATGACCAGTGGTCATCAAAAGTCACTCCTGAATATCCCTTGCATATTAAACTCAAGCCTCACCCACCACCCCTCTGGTAACCATCAATTTTCTCTATAGTTAAGAGTCTGTTTCTTGGGGTACCTGGGTATTTGAGTTGGTTAAGCATCTGAACTCTTGGTTTCAGCTCAAGTCATGGTCTTCCCAAAGATTGAGCCTTACTGCAGGATCACCGTTCAGCATGGAGTCTGCTTCCCTTTGCCCCTCCCCCTGTTTATACACTCTGTCTCTCTCTCTCTCTGTCTCTCAAATGAATGAATGAATGAATGACTAAATAAATGAATAAATAAATCCTTTAAGAAAAGCCTGATTCTAGGATTACCTCTCTATCTTATATCCCCCATGCTCATTGTTTTTTTTAAACTCCATATATGAATGGAATCATATAGTATTTGTCTTTCTCTAAATTATTTCTCTTAACACAATACTCTAGCTCCATCCATCTCATTTTAAATGGCAAGATTTCATTCTTTATATGGCTGACAAATATTTCATTTTATATATATATATAAAACTATATCCTCTTCTTTATCCATAATCAGGCTATGGAGAGTTTGGCTGTTTCAATAATTTGGTTCTTGTAGAACATGCTGCTATAAACACTGGGATGCATGTATACCTTGAATTAGTATTTTTCTGCTCTTTGATTAAATACCTAGTAGTGCAATTGCTAGATTATAGGGTAGTTCTTATTTTTTAAGGGAGAGAGAGAGAAAGGGCGGGGGGAGAAGAAAAGGGAGAGAGAAAGAGAGTCTACACCAAGGCTAAGCCAAACACGGGGCTTGACCTCACAACCCCGAGGTCATGATGTGAGAAGAAATCAAGAGTTGGATGCTTCTCTAGGGACTGAAATGAGAACCAGTATAGCAGATGTAAAAAACGCTATCAGTGAGATGCAATCTAATATACATAGTCTAACAGCTACAGTTATGGAGACAGAGGATAGAATTAGTGATCTAGAGGATAAAATGGTTGAGAAGAAAAGTCAGGAGGAGAGCTGGAGCAAACTTCTCAGGAATCATGAGAAGAGACTTAAGGAAATAAATGATTCCATGAAATGTTCCAACATCATAATTATTGGAATCCCAGAGTGGGTAGAGAAAGACAGAAGACTAGAACATATAGCAGACCAAATTCTGAATGAAAATTTCC
The DNA here is from genome assembly GCA_028533885.1 of Nasua narica. Taxonomy (NCBI): domain Eukaryota; kingdom Metazoa; phylum Chordata; class Mammalia; order Carnivora; family Procyonidae; genus Nasua; species Nasua narica. The sequence continues at coordinate 12,693 of JAPYYJ010001223.1, read as the reverse complement.
CCATTCATGTCCTAGAGGTGGAAAGGACACCTGCCAAGATCAATGAGTCTAGAAAGACACACAGACATATAATTGTAAAATCTGCAAATTATAATTTTAGACAAGAGGTTCTGAGGGAAGCTAGGGGGAATATATTCCTTATATATGCAGAAAGACCCATTAGAATAATGTCAAACCTGTCCACAGAAACCTGGAAAGCAGAAAGGGCTGGCATGATATATTCAGGGCACTGAATGAAAAGAACATGCAGTTAAGAATACTTTATTCATTAAGGCTCACATTCAAAATGGATGGAGAGATAAATCGCTTCCAAGACTGGCAAAGATTAAGAGTATTTGACCACTAAGCTAGTAGTACATGAAATATTAATGGAGGTTCTATAAAAGTAGAAAGAACCAAAGAGTGACTTAGTACAGAAATTTAACATCTATAGAAACAGGGCTTCACAGGCAAAATGATGTCAATAAATATTTATCTTTCAATAATCTCTGTCAGCGTGAATGGCCTATATGCTCCCATAAAATGGCACAGGGTTGCAGAATGGATAAAACGACATGACCCGTTCATATGCTGTCTACAAGAGACACATTTGGAACCAAAAGATGCCTCCAGACTGAAAGTGAAGGATGGAGAGCCATCTTTCATGCCACTGGGCCTCAAAAGAAAGCTGGGGTAGTGATTCTCATATCAGATAAATTAGATGTTAAGTTAAAGACTGTAGTCAGAGATACAGAAGGACACTACATCATCCTTAAAGGGTCTATCCTCCAAGAAGATCTAAGAATTGTAAACATTTATGCCCCCAATATAAGAGCAGCCAACTACCTAAGCCAACTCTTAATCAAAATAGTCATATTGATATGAATACATTAATAGTAAGAGATCTTAATACACCAATCTCAGTAACTGACAGATCATGTAAACAGAAAATCAATAAAGAAACAAGAACTTTGAATGACACATTGTACCACATGGACCTCATAGATATATACAGAACATTCCACCCTAAAACAACAGAATACTCATTCTTCTCGAGCACACATGGAACTTTCTCCAGAATAGACCACATACTGGGCCAGAAATCAGGACTCAACCAATAGAAAAGGATTGAGATGATTTCCTGCATATTCTCATATATCTCAGACCACAATGATTTGAAATTGGAACTCAACCACAAGAAAAATTTTGGAAGGAATTCAAACACTTGGAGGCTAAAGACCAACCTGCTCAAGAATGCTGGGATCAACCAGGAGATCAAATATGAACTTAAACAATTCATGGACACCAAAGAGAATGAAGACACACTGATGCCAAACCTATGGGACACGGCTAAGGCAGTCCTAAGGGGGAAATATATAGCCATCCAAACCTCACTCAAAAAAACTGAAAAATCTTAAATAAACCAGCTCTCTTTATAGCTTTAAGAACTGGAAAATCAACAACAAATTAAGCCAAGCCCACACACAAGTAGGGAAATAATCAAGATTAGAGCAGAGATCAACAACTTAGAAACTAGGGAAACAGTAGAAGGCATCGACAAAACCAGAAGTTGGTTTTATTAAAGAATCAATAAGATAGATAAGGCACTGGCCAAAGGGATCCAAAAGAAAAGAGAAAGGACCCTAATTAAAAAAATTATGAATGAAAAGGGAGAGATCACGTCTAATCCAAAGGAAATAGAAACAAGCATCAAAAATTATTATCAACAGCTATATGCCAATAACTTAAACAACTAGAAGAAATGGATGCATTCCTGTAAACCTATAATCTTCCAAGACTGAAACAAGATGAAATGAACAACCTGAGTAGACCAATATCTAGTAATGAGATTGAAGCAGTGATCAAAAACCTCCCAAAAAACAAGAGCCCAGGACCTGATGGATTCCTTGGGGAATTCTACCAGACTTTCAAGGAAGAAATAATAACTACTAGCCTGAAACTGTTTCAAAAACTAGAAACAGAATGGAAACGTCTAGACTCTTTTCATGAAGCCAGTATTACCCTGATCCCCAAACCAGACAAAGACCCCATCCAAAAGGAGAATTTCAGACCAATATCTGTGATGAAGATGGATGCCAAGATTCTCAACAAGACCCTCGCTAATAGGATCCAACAGCAAATTAAAAAGATTATCCACAATGACCAGGTGCAGTTTATCCCTGAGACGCATGGGTGGTTCAACATTCACAAATCAATCATATTGATAGAACAAATCAACTAGAGAAGAGAGAAGAACCACATGGTCCTCTCAATTGATGCAGAAAAATCATTTGACAAAATTCAGCATCCATTCCTGATTAAAACTCTTCAAAGTATAGGGATAGAAGTTACATTCCTCAGCATCATAAAAGCTATCTCTGAAAAGCCCACAGCAAATATCATTCTCAACGGGGGAAAGCTGACAGCCTTCCCTTTGAGATCAGGAACACAACAAGGATGCCCACTCTCAACACTCTTGTTCAACATAATGCTAGAAGTCCTAGCGACAGCAATGAGGCAACAAAAAGAAAAAAAAAAAAAGGATTCGAATTGGCAGTGGAGAAGTCAAACTCTCTGTCTTCACAGGTGACATGATACTTTATATAGAAAACCCAAAAGACTCCACCCCCAAAACTAGCAGAACTCATAAAGCAATTCAATAATGTGGCACGATACAAAATCAATGCACAGAAATCAGTTGCTTTCCTATACACAAACAATGAAAATATGGAGAGGGAAATTAGAGAATCGATTCCATTCACTGTAGCACCAAGAACCATAAGATACCTGGGAATAAACCTAACCAAAGAGGTAAAAGATTTATACTCGAGGAACTACAGAACACTCATGAAAGAAATCAAAGAAGACACAAAAAGGTGGAAAAGCATTCCATGCTCATGGATCTGAAGAATAAATGTTGTTAAAATGTCTATACTGCCCAGAGCAATCTATACTTTCAATGTCATCCTGATTAAAATTCCACTGGTATTTTTTCAAAAAGCTGGAACAAACAATTCTAAAATTTGTATGGAACTAGAAAGGATCCTGAATCCTAAGGGAATTCTGAAAAAGAAAAACAAAGCTGGGGGCATCACATTGCCTGATTTCGAACTTTACTACAAAGCTGTGATCACCAAGACAGCATGGTACTGGCACAAAAACAGACATATAGACCAGTGGAACAGAATAGAGAGCCCAGAGATGGACCCACAACTCTATGGTCAAATCATCTTTGACAAAACAGGCAAAAATATCCAGTGGAAAAAAGACAATCTCTTCAATAAATGGTGCTGGGAAAACTGGACAGCTATATGTAGGAGACTGAAACTTGACCATTCTCTTACACCATACACGAAGATAAACTTCAAATGGATAAAAGACCTCAAGTTGAGGCGGGAATCTATCAAAGCCAAGAGGAGAGCATTGGTAGTAACCTCTTCAACATCAGGCACAGCAACTTCGTTCAGGACATGTCTCCAAAGGCAAAGGACACAGAAGCGAAAATGAACTTTTGGGAGTTCATCAAGATGAAAAGCTTCTGCACAGTGAAGGAAACAGTCAACAAAACAAACAGGCAACCCATAGAATGTGAGAAGATATTCACGAATTACATTACAGACAAAGATCTGATATCTAAGATCAATAAAGAACTCCTCAATCTCAACACTCCCAAAACAGATAATCACATCAAAAAATGGGCAGAAGACATGAACAGACACTTCTCCAAAGAAGACATACAAATGGCTAACAGACACATGAAAAAGTGTTCATCATCTTTAGCTATCAGGGAGATTAAAATCAAAACCACCCAGAGATAACACCTTACATTAGTTAGAGTGTCCAAAATCAACTAGACAGTAAAGACAAAATTCTGGAGTGGATGTGGAGAAAATGGACCCTCTTCCACTGTTGGTGGGAATGCAAGTTGGTGCAGCCACTTCAGAAAACAGTGTGGAGGTTCCTCAAGAAATTATAAATAGAGCTACTTATGACCTGACAATTGCACTACTGGGTATTTACTGCAAAGACACAGATGTCAGGAAAAGAAGGGCCATATGCACCACAATGTTCATAGCAGCAATCGCCACAATTGCCAAACCATGGAAAGAGCCAAGATGCCCCTCCACAGACGAATGGATAAAGAAAATGTGGTCCATATATACAATGGAGTATTATTCCTCCATCAAGAAGGATGAATATCCAACTTTTGTGTCAACATGGACAGGACAGGAAGCGATTATGTGGAGTGAAATAAGTCAAGTGGAGAGAGTCAGTTTTCTTATGGTTTCACTTATGTGTGTAGCATAAGGAAAAATTGCAGGGTATTTTATGAAGGAAAGGAAGGGTGAATGGAGGGAAATAGGAGGGGGCGACAAACCATGAGAGACTGTGGACTCTGACAAAGTGAGGGTTTTGGAGGGAAGGGGGTTGGCGGTTGGGTGAGCCTGGTGTTGGGTATTTAGGAAGATGCGTATTTCATGGAGCACTGGGTGTGGTGCATGAACAATTAATCTTGTAACGCTGAAAAAATAAAATAAATGTATTTGGGGAAAAAAATTCAAAAAAGAGTTGTACACTTAAGCTATTCTGCCCAGGTGCCCCATAGGGTAGTTTTATATATATTTACAGTGTTTACACAGAAGTTGATTTACTATTCTTATTTTTTAAATTTTATTTTATTTTTTCAGTTTTCCAAGATTCATTGGTCATGCTCCACAGACAGTGCTCCATGCAATATGTGCCCTCCTCTATACCCACCACCAGGCTCCCCCATCCCCACCCCTCCCCTCAAAAACCCTCGGTGTGTTTCTCAGAGTCCACAGTCTCTCATGTTTCATCTCCCCCTCCGATTTCTCCCAATCCACCCTTCCTTTCCTTCTCCCAATGCCCTCCATATTTTTTTTTATGGTCTAAATATAAGTGAAACATATGGTAATTGACTCTCTCTACTTGACTTATTTCACTCAACATAATCTCTTCTAGTCCCGTCCATGTTGATACAGAAGTTGGATATTCATCCTTTCTGATGGAGGCATAATATTCCATTGCATTTATAAACTGTATCTTCTTTATGCCTTTGTTCTGTTGAAGGCATCTTGGCTCTTTCCACAGTTTGTTCATTGTGGCCATTGCTGCTATGAATATTGGGGTTCATGTGGCCCTTCTTTGCACTACATCAGTATCTTTGGGGTAAATACCCAGTGTTGCGTTTGGGTATTAGGGTAGCTCTGTTTTTAATTTCTTGAGGAATCTCCACATTGTTTTCCAAAGTGGCTGCACCAACTTGCATTGCCACCAACAGTGGAAGCCAGTTCCCCTATCTGCACATCCTCTCCAACATTTGTTGTTTACTGTCTTGTTGATTTTGGCCATTCTAACTGGTGGAAGGTGGTATACCAATGTGGTTTTGATTTGAGTCTCCCTGATGGCTAATGATAATGAACATTTTTTCATGTATTTGTTAGCACATGTCTTTTTTGTATGTCTTCCTTGTATGTGTTCTTTGGAGAAGTGTCTGTTCATGTCTTCTGCCCATTTTTTGAAGTGGTTATCTGTTTTTTGAGTGTTGAGTGTGGGTAGTTCTATTTTAGCACTTTGAGGAACCTCCATATTGTTTCCTCGAGTCGTTACACCAGTTTGCATTCAAACCAACAGTGCAGGAGTTTTCCCCTTTATCCACATCCTCGCCAACACCTGTTGTTTCTATTTTGTTGCTTTTAGCTTTTCTGTCTGATGTGAGGTGAAATCTCATTGTAGTTTTGATTTGTCTATCCATGAAGATGAGTGATATTGAACATGTTTTCATGTGTCAGTTGGCCATCTTCCTTGGAAAATTATCTATTCTTATCTTCTACCTGTTTCTTAAATTGGATTATTCTATTTTTAGTTTTGAGTCTTACACCTTGTTTATATATTTTAGATACTAATCCTTTATCAGATATATCATTTGCAAATATCTTATCCTATTCCGTAGCTTACCTTTTAGTTTTTTTCAGTTCTCTTTCCTGTGCAAAGCTTTTTATTTTGACGAAGTCTCAATAGTTTATTTTTGTTTTTCCTTGTCTCAGGGGACAGATCTAGGAAGAAGCTGTTATGCCCGATGTCAAAGTGTTTACTGCCTGTGTTCTCCTCTAGGATTTTGAGGGTTTTCTTTTTCACATTTAAGTCTTACATCATTTTTTTTTTGAAGTTTAGATTGAATAAGTTAAGGGCATCTTGGCTCTTTCCACAGTTTCACTATTGTGGACATTGCTGCTATGAGCACTGGGGTTCATATGACCTTTCTTTTCACTATGTCTGCATCTTTGGGGTAAATACCCAGTAGTGCAATTGTCGGGTTATAGGGTAGCTCTATTTTTAATTTTTTGAGGGATGTATTTTAAGGTAACTAGCATAACACAATAAAAAATAAGTAAGTAAGCAAGTAAGTAAATAAATAAATACATACATAAATAAATAGATAAATAAAATGTTGCCTGCTAAGAATTATGTAGTAAAAGAAAAAAAATTGAATTAATTAACATATAGTGTGGTATTGGTTTCAGTAGTAGAGTTTAGTGATTCATCCGTTGCATATAACACCCAGTTCTCATTACATCCAGTGCCTTCCTTAATGCCCATTACCCAGTTACCTCATCCCCCCCACTCACTTCCCCTCCAGCAACCTTCAGTTTGTTTACTTTAGTTAAGAGTCTATTATGGTTTGTCTCCCTCTCTGATTTCATTCTATTTTATTTCATCCATTTTGAATTTAACTTTGTGTATGGTGTAAGAAAATGGTACAGTTTCGTTATTCTTTTGCATATTTCTGTCCAGTTTTCCCAACACCACGTGTTGAAGAGACTGTCTTTTTCCCATTGGATATTCTTTCCTGCTTTATTGAAGGTCAATTGACCATGTAGTTGTGGATTTATTTCTGGGTTTTCTATTCTGTTCCATCAATTTATGTGTTTATTTTTGTGCCAGTACCATACTATTTTGATCACTAGAACTCTGTAATGTAACTTGAAGTCTGGAATTGTGACACCTCCAGCTATGTTTTACTTTTTCAAGATTACTTTGGCTATTTGTGGCCTTTTGTGGTTCCATACAAATTTTAGTATTGTTTGTTCTGGTTCTATGAACAATGCTGGTGGTATTTTGATAGTTATTGCACTAAATATATAGATTGCTTTGGGTAGTAGAGCATTTTAGCAATATTTGTTCTTCTAATCCATGAGCATGGAACATCTTTCTGTTTCTTTGTGTCAACTTCAATTTGTTTTATCAGTGTTTTATACTTTCCAGAGTCTAGCTCTTTTACTTATTTGCTTAGATTAATTTCTAGGTATCTTGTTGTTTTTGTATCAATTGCAAATGGGGTTGATACCTTGATTTCTCCTTCTCCTGCTTCATTATTGGTATATAGAAATGACACAGATCTCTGTACATTGACTTTTCTATCTTGCAACATTACTGAATTTGTTTCTTATTTCCAGCAGGTTTTTTTTTTTTTTTTTTTTGTAGAATCCTTTGGTTCTCTACACATAGCTTCATGTCATCTGCAAATAGTTACAGTTTTATTTCTTTCTTATGAATTTGGATGTCTTTTATTCCTTTTTGTTTTCTGATTGCTGTGGCTATGACTTCTAATACTATCTTAAAAAACAGTGGCAAAAGTGGATATCTCTCTCTTGTTCCTGACCATGGAAGAAAAGCTCTCAGAGTTTTTCCATTGAGGATGATATTAGCTGTGGTTTCTTCATATATGACCTTAACTATCTTGAGGTATATTTGCTCTAAATGTACTTTGTTGAGGGTTTTTTTTTTTTATAATGAATGGGTAGTGTGCTTTGTCCAATGCTTTTTCTCCATCTGTTGAAATTATCAACAGAATCTAATTCTTTTTTTTTTAAGATTTCATTTATTTATTAGAGACAGAGACAGAGAGAGAGAGAGAGAGAGAGCACGAGAGGGGAGAAGGTCACTGGGAGAAGCAGACTGCCCACAGAGATGGGACCCCAATACAGGACTCGATCCAAGGACTCTAGGATCATGATTAAGCTGAAGGCAGTTGGTTAACCAACTGAGCCACCCAGGCGCCCTGAAATTATCATAGATTCTTATCCTTTCTGTTTTTTTTAATGTGGTGTATAATGTTGGTGAATTTGTAAATATCAAATCACCTTTGCAATCCAGAAATAATTTCCTCCTGATTATGGTGAATGATTTTTTAAGGTATTGTTGAATTCAGTTTCTGCTATTTTGTTGAGAAATTTGTTCCATCTTGATCAGGCATATTGGTTTGTAATTCTCTTGTTTAGTAGTATCTTTATCTGCTTTTAGTAGCAGGTTGATGCTAGCATCATAGAATGAGTTTGAATGTCGTCTTTCTTTTTTAAAAAAATTTGAAATCATTTCAGAAGTATGGGTATTAACTGTTCTTTAAATGTTTGGGATACGAGATCGAGTCCCACATCGGGCTCCCAGCTCCATGGGGAGTCCGCTTCTCACTCTGACCTCCCTTCTCATGCTCTCTCTCACTCTCTCTCTCTTTCCTAATAAATAAAAAAAAATGTTTGGGATAATGCCTCTGTGAAGCCATCTGGCCCTGGACTTTTATTTATTGGGAAATTTTTGAATGCTGATTCGATTTGTTTACTGGTTATTGGTCTTTCAAGTTTCCTATTTCTTCCTGTTTCAGATTTGGTGATTTATATTTACAAGAATTTTTCTATTTCTTTAGGTTGGCCAATTTGTTGGCATATAGTCTTTCAAAACATTCTCTTTTTTTTTTTAAATTTATTTATTTGAGATAGAGATAGTGAGAAAGAGCATGAGAGGGGAGAAGGTCAAAGGGAGAAGCAGACTCCCTGTGGAGCCAGGAGCCTGATGTGGGACTCGATCCCAGGACCCTGGGATCATGACCTGAGCCGAATGCAGTTGCTCAATCAACTGAGCCACCCAGGCGCCCCTCAAAACATTCTTTTATACTTGTTTGTATTTCTGTGATGATGTTTGCAATTTCTCTTCTCCCATTTCTGATTTTATTTATTTGGTCCTTTCTTTTTTTTAAATTTAATTTTATTTTTTCAGTGTTCCAGAATTCATTATTTGGTCCTTCCTTTTTACTTTTTGATAATTTGGCTAGGAAATATGAATTTTTTAAAGATTTATTTTATTTATTTTGAGAGAGAAAAAGAGAGCATGTGTGGGTGGAGGGGAAGAAGGAGAGGAAAAGGGTGAAGCATATTCTCTACTGAGCACAGACCCAATGTGGAGCTTGATCCTAGGACCCTGAGACAATGACCTGAGCCAAAGTCAGATGTTTAACCAACTAAGCCACCCAGGAGCCCTGGATTTTATGTTTCATTAATTTTTTTTCCAATGGACTATCTGCTGACCTCATATAAGAATTCCATTATTAGTTGTATTAGTATTAATATTATTAGTACTAGTAGTAGTAGTTATTTTTGTATCTTTTATCCATGCTTTAATCTTTGGTTTTTCCATCATTCTGCTGTATTTAAACTACATTGTTCTTTTTCTAGATCCTTTACAGTACAAAGTTAGGTTGTTCTTTGAGATTTTTCTTGCTTCTTTAGGTAGGCCTGTATTTCTATATATTTCTCTCTTAGGACCACTTTTACTGCATCCCAAATGTTTTGAACCATTCTGTTTTCATTTCATTTGTTTGTTTTTAATTTTCTTTGATTACTTGGTTGACCCATTCATTGTTTAGTAGGTCTTTCCAATTTTTTCCCTGTGGTTGACTTCCAGTTTCATAGCATTGTGGTCATATGCATGATATGATCTCAATATTTTTGTATTTGTTGAGACCTGTTTTATCACATATGTTTTTTGTTTGAAAATGTTCCATTTGCACTTGAAAAGAATGTGTATTTTGCTGTTTTGGGTTGTAATGTTCTGAATATATCTCTTAAGTCCATCAGGTCCAGTGTCATTCAAAACCATTGTTTCCTTGTTGATTTTCTATTTCCTTGTTGATCTGTTTATTGAAGTAAGTAAGGTGTTAAAGTCCCCTACTATTACTGTGTTATTATCAATGACTTCCTTTATGTTTGTTATTAATTGTTTTATATATTTTGGTGCTCTCATGTTGGTAGCATAGTATTTGCAATTCTTAGATGTTCCTTTCAGATTGTCAACTTTACTTGTGATATAACAAGTAAAGAAAGTGCCTTTCTTTGTTGTTACAGTCTTTGCTTAAAGTCTAGTTTGTCCAAGAGAAGTATTGTTATCATGGCTTTCTTTATTTTTAAAACTTAGCCTGGAGGGGGGCAAGATGGCGGAGAAGTAAGAGATCCTGCAGCAACCGGTCCCCAAAAGTGAGCTGGAAATCTACCAGAACACGCTGAACACCCATGAAATCACCCTGAGGAGAAAGATTTCTAACCCCGGGATCTCTCCAAGAGCAGAAGACAGCCGTGGAGAGGTAAAAGCAAAGTGGGAATACTCAAGCTCATATCGGAAGATAAACAAAAGGGGGAGGGAGCCACCAGAAGCTAACCAAGGTCAGTAATACCCCAAAGGAAAGTGCCCGGTGGCGGGGGACCAGCATTAACGTAGAGCCCATTTAACACACTTAAAAATGGCAAAAAGTTCCGAGGAATAACTAGTGGAAGGGGGTGGTCGCGGGCACTGGTGCTTGGACCCACTCTCCCAGGAAGGAGCGCTCCAAAGTGGAACTGGTGGGGGATCCAGTCCGCGATTCCTGAACCTGCAGATCTACGCTCTCTGCAAAAACCTGTGGGCCAGGCGCACAGCTGCAAGCGCCTTTTTGAGAATCTGCAGTGGTTCATGAGCCGCAGATTTCCTGGTGTGCGCCCGCCACCACGACATTCGCGGCGCACTGCAGAGCCTGAGCGATCCCTGCCGGCTGCGGAGAGAACGCGGGCAAGCAGCCTAACCTCCCGGGCGCCCCTCACGGAGCTGCAGAAAGTCAGGTGGGGTCGCGACTTTCCTGGCCCGCCAAAGGCCTCCCGGGTCCGCACTTGGGAGCCGCAGAAAGGAAAGGTGGCTGGGGTCGCGTGCAACCTCAAACAGGCTGGTAAGCGCCTTTTGAGAGTCTGCGGTGATTCACGAGCCACAGTTTTTCCCGGTGTGCGCCCGCCACCGTGACATTCGTGGCACACTGCAGAGCCTGAGAGATCCCCGCCAGCTGCGGAGAGAACGTGGGCAAGCGGCCTGACCTCCTGGGCACCCCTGGCGGAGCCATAGAAAGTCGGCTGGGGTCGCGACTTTCCCGGCCCGCCGCAAGCCTCCCGGGTCCGTGCTTGGGAGCCGCAGAAAGGCAAGGCGGCTGGGGTTGTGCGGCACCTTGGACAGGCTGCGCTGTGAGCAGAAATTTCGCCAAGGGGAGTGTGTGTTCTGAACCATACAGAGGGGAGCAGAGACTCGGGCTTCCTACAACACAGAGGTCTGAGTGCGTCTGGGCAGATTCATTGCTTGGACTCCCTGAAAAGGTGAAAAGGCTACAAAAGGCCAAAAACTTTCAGAGGGAGAAAGACTGAGAAATCAGTTTCCACAGAGCTCAGCCCCTTGACTGGGGGGAGGGTGACTCAACCCAAGCAAGACTGACTGGAAAACAATGCGGCAGGCCCCTCCCCCAGAAGACCAGCCAAAGAACAAAAGGACTATAACCACAGGGTCCTCATAAAATTTTAAACCCCCAACGCCAGGGGAAATCAATATATTAAGCTCCTGTTAATACCCTCAAACCTGTATATTTCATAGATACAAGTTTGTTTTTGTTTTAGTTTTAGTTTTTGTATGTTTTCTCTTTCTTATTCTCTCTCTTTTTTTATTTTATTTTAGTCTTCACTTGCTTTCACATTCTTTTTTCTTTTACCCTTTTTTTTAACTACATAACATTAGAACGAGAGGCTTAATACAACTATAAACCCAGGAGGACCTGAAATAACCTTCATCGCCTGTGAGGAGTTATAACCACCCTCCCATCTTATCCGTCTGTCAGTGTTTCAACATATCTGCTTTTGTTCTGGTATTACATAAATCTTATTCTTGGGGTTCATTCTGCTAGGTTCTTCTACTTCTTGTCATTTATTCGTGTTGGTCTATATGTTCGTGCTTGTTTGCACACCTTATAAACCTTAGTTTTGGAGCCCATTCTGGCTGGGATTTCCCCTTTTTCTCCTCCTCTCTATCTCTTTTTTATCCTTATTCTTTCTTTTTGGTGGTAAAGCCCAATTGCTCCAAAACCCTCCGGAGTACACCCTTCCTGGATTGGGGGTGATATATCCAGCTACACACCCTCTCATCCATTTCTCATCAAAATGACTAGGAGGAGGAACACCCAACAGAAGAACAATCCAGAGACTACACCCTTTCCTTCAGAACTATTGGACATGGACATCAACAGTATGTCAGAAAGGGAATTCAGGATGACAATTATCCAGGCAATGGCTAGGATGGAGCAAAACATTATAGAAGCGCTAAGGGTAGAAATGAGGTCCAGTATAGCAGAGATAAGAAGCGCTATTAATGAGATCCAATCCAATCTAAATAGTCTAACAGCTAAAGTTGTGGAGACAGAGGATAGAACTAGTGATCTAGAGGATCAAATGGTTGAGATGAAAGGGCAAGAGGAGAGCTGGAACAAACTGCTCAAGAATCATGAGAACAGACTTAGGGAAATAAATGACAACATGAAACATTGCAACGTCAGAATCATTGGCATCCTAGAGGGGGTAG
>JAPYYJ010001222.1:0-14480 GCA_028533885.1 Nasua narica | reverse complement strand
CCCACTGTATTATTTCCTCTAAGTCTGATATTATATTAGGAACACAGACTCCATTCATATGGAGTTTGGTAGTTACATTTCATTTTACTTTTTTTCCTTAAGAATATGCTACTGCAGAAATACCCTTTCAGGTACCTGTTCTAGAAATACTGAAGGTTTACACTGACCTACTTTGCTTTCTCCTTCCACATAGCAATGACTGATACATTTGAAAAATTTAAGAAGAAATAAAATCTAAAAACTGTAATAAATATCTAGGTGTACTAAGGTGAATAGTAATGCACAGCAGCAAATGATATGCTGAAGCTCAAAACCAACTGGTTTTTTCATGACCAAAGATAAACAAAGTTGGACTGGAATTCAGGTCCTGTAAAAAAAAAAAAGGACCTGAAGTATATGACCCTTGCCAGAAAATGGAGACAGTCTTAGCTGTGAAATAATCTTAGTCACAGCTCCCACTAAAAAATGGAAACTTAAAAAAAAAAAAAGCCAGGATCTATTTCTCAGGGATAAGGAAAATTTTGCTTTGAGCTGCTTGAGATAGTGAGAGAAAAGTGAGACAGCGAAATAACCATGGCAAGTATCTCAGGATCTAGATTGTGTGCCTCATGAGGAATAGAGATTTGAGTTGTTCTACTTAGTCATAAACTTTGACTATCCACAGCCACCAGAAAGTAGTACTCTAATAAGTATTAGAGGTAAAAATCAGTAAGTTAAGCTGTAGTATAAAAAGCCCACAGAACCAAGAGTTCATCAAAATTGGTAAAATTAATAAAACCTAACAAACCTGGTTAAAAAAAAAAAAACAAACAGCGCAACAAAAAAAAGGAATAAATTGTCTATAGTAGAAAAAAATGGTGACATAATCCTAAAACCTTCAGACATTAGTATTTTAAATTTAAATGGAAGAGAAAATGACCTAAAATATCTAAGTTCTGATATTGAATAGCTAAGCCCTAATATTCTAATATCTAATATTGAAAAGGAAGAATATATTAGGAGCAAATATCCTACTGGATGTTATGCTTATTATAAAGCTTTAATTTAAAAAAAGGGAGTGGGATGGACACAGATTAATGAAACAACATAAAAAGCATAGAAGTGTCCCACACAAACTTGCCCAATTGATTTTTGACAAAGATGCAAAAATAATTGAATGGAGAAAGATTAGTTTTTTTTAACAAATGGTGCTAGATCAGTTAAACAATCATGGGGTAATGCAAAAAGAACCTTGACTTAGACAATACACCTTATATGAACATCAATCCATAATGAATCATGGACTTCATTTTAAAATGCTAAATTCTAACACTTTGAAAGAAAACATAGGAAAAAATTGAGACTTAGGGCTATGCAATTTTTAGGCTTGATACCAAAAGCATAATCCATGAAAGGAAAAATTGGTAAGTTTGAAATCATCAGAGTTAAAACTTTTGGTATGCAGAAAACCCTGCTAAGAATATGAAAATATAAGCAATAGACTTGGAGAAAATATTTGCAGATTATACATCTGACAAAAGACTTGCATCTAGAATATGTAAAGAACTCTCAGAATTTAAAAGTTAAAAACTAAACAATTTGATCACAAAATATGTGAAAGACATAAACATAAAGTTCACCAAAGGAGATATAAAAATAGCAATAAGTACATGGAGAGATATTTAACATCGCTAGCCATTAGGGAAATGCAAATTAAAACCATTAGGGATATGTAAACTAAAACAATAAGATATCATTACAAACCTATCAGAATAGCTATAAATAGAAAGAATAAAAAGAATGATTACACTATTTTATCATACTGGTGAGGGTGCAGCTATATTAGATTCTTTATTACATGTTGGTCATATTATAAAATGGTACAGCATTCTGCAGAATATTTTGGCAGTATAAGACTAAATGTGTATTCACTGTAATGGCTGAGCAATTATACTCTTGGTCATTATCTCAGAGAAATGAAAAATTATATTCCCATAGACACCAGTATGTGGATGGATCTTTGAGTGAAAAAAGCCAAAAGATTACAATTTTCTGGTTTTGTATTTTACTATAGTTATGCAATATATAACAATTGAGAGAAACTGGGTAAAGTGTACAAATGACTTCCTGGACATTTTTTTGCAACTTTTTGTGAATCTATAATTATTTCAAAACAGAAATTTAACACCAAAATTTAACTGTCAAAGGATGATAAACCAACTTTGAACATCATCAATACATTTGACAATTGAGATTAAATGAGCACAAGCTTGGAAAAATAAACCTTTTAAAAATGTGCAAAAAGGAAAAGTAGAAAGTAAATTTCTAAAACTATATGGATTTTAAAAAAAGATTTTACTTATTTATTTGAAAGACAGTGAGAGAGATAGAGAGCATGAGAGCACATGTCAGGCAGAAAGGGAAAGGGAGAAGCAAGCTTCACCCCCCTGCCCCAAACAGGAAGCCTGTTGTGAGGCTTGATCCCAGGACCTCTAGATCAGGGATAGGACCCTAACTGAAGGCAGACACTTAACCAAGAGAGCTACCTCTAAAAATATATTTAAGCTGTTATTTGTAAACCTTCTCAAAGGAGAACCAGATAGCTTCATAGATGAATTCTTTCAAATATTTAAGAAACAAATTAGATCATTTGTAGAGAATAGAGAAGGGAAACTACTTCTCAGTTCAATTTTTGAGGTGACCATAACCCAATTCTGAAACTTGATGAAGACATTGCAAGAAAGGAAACCTGCGGAACAATTATCTCTATGATTACAGATGCAAAAATCTAAAGGTCTCTTAGAAAAATGAATCCAGCAATATATACAAAGATCAGCACAAATAGGTTTTATTTCAAGAATTCAAATTTGGCTTTAAGTTGAAAATCAATTAATATATTTTCTAATTTCAGTGGAAAATGGTGAAAAATTATGATCATTATCAACAGAGAAAACTGTGGAAAGTTTGACATTCATTCTTAATAAATCTTCTTAGCTAAGAAATGAAGGAGTCTAAAATAGTGTTTAAAAGGAACTTACAGAAAACACCATATTTAATGGTAAAATATTGATAGATTTCTCCCTAAATTCAAGAATGGGATTAGGAAGTTTGCTATCACTGCTTATATTCAGTGATGAGCAGGATTTCCTAGCAAGTGCAGTAAGGAGATTGATCGATCGATCAATCAATCAGATATAGGATTAGAAAGCAAGGAATAAAACTAATTTATAAAACAAGTGACATGACATGTATACAGAAGATTCAAAAGAATCTCCAAACTTTTAAAATTACTAAGCAATTTTCAAAAGTTTGCTGAATACAAGTTTGCTGAAACAATACACAACATATTTTATATACCATCAATAAGCAAATAGAAAACAAATCTTGCAAATATCACTAGAAAATCATAAAAAATCAAATATCTTGATCTTTGAAACCAAAAAATTTGTTTGAGAGATCAATATTGAAAACAAAAAAAATCATTGTTGAAATATTGACAACCTAATTAAATTGAGTGATATACAATGTTCATATAGTAAAAGCCTCAATATTATAAAGTTATCAATTCCCTTCATAGTGATTTACATTCAATGCAATTGTAGTCAAAACACTATCAGTTATCTCCTGTGGAAACTTATGAGTAGATTTAAAAATCTATATGAAAATGAAAGAGGTAAAAAATACCTGGGCAGTTTTGAGCTGGAAGACTCACAGTAACAGACATGAAGACCTAGTAAAATCTATGGTTACTAAGAGGCATGCTATTGACCAGAGATAGAAATAAACAATTAGAATAAAGAGGCCAGAAGCCAATACAAGCAAATAAAGTCACTTGTTTTATGACAAAGTGTAATAGATTGTCTTTTTGATAAATGAAGTTCAGTCGATTGGATATCTATGCAGACAAAAAAATAAACTTGCCCTGCATCGTTTGTCAAAATCAGTTCTAGGGGATTTTTCAGATGTAAATGTGAAAGTTCAAACAATAAAGTTTTTATAAATCAACATAGGTAAATTTCTTTATGACCTTGAATTATGCAAATTTTTGTTAAACAGGATGCAGAATATATTACTCATAAAGGAGAAGTGATAAATTTTATCACATTTAAATTATGTCCATCAAATATATCATTAGGAAATGGAAAGACAAACCAAAATTTGGATGATGTATATACAATACATATTGTCTGAGAAAGAACTTACAAACAATACATAAGAAGAATTTCTGTAAATCAGTGAGAAAACAATAGTCAACCTAAAAAATATGAATAATATTTTGAATAGATACTTTACAAAAAAATTACATCCCAGTATGCAATAAATATACGAGAAGGCATTTAACATAATTAGTCATTGTGGAAGTGCAAATTAAAATCAATATGAGAGGGACATCTGGGTGGCTGAGTGGGTTAAGCCCTTGCCTTTGGCTCAGGTCATGATCTCAGGGCCCTGGGATCTAGCCCAGCATCAGGCTCTCTGCTCAGCAGGAAGCCTGCTTCCTCCTCTCTCTCTGCCTGCCTCTGTGCTTACTTGTGATCTCTCTGTCAAATAAATAAATAAAATCTTTTAAAAAAAACATTATGAGATACCACTACATAATCCCACGAGTAACTAAAATGAAATATTCAGCAAGAATGTGGAGCAAGTGGAACTTTTAGATATTGCCGGTGGATCGAGTCACAGAAGAGCAAAACTACTAAGAATCAAAGTTAAAATAAAATCTTAAAAAGACTCAGGTGAGAAAATAGTTACAACACTTACAGAGAAACAAAGATTAGAATTACAACAATCTTCTTACTAGAAGACAATGAAACAATATTTATATAACAGAAGAGAGGAAGGAAGAAAGGAAGGAACAATATATCAACCTAGCTTTCTCTGTCTGGCAAAGTAATCTTTAAAAAAGAAGGTAAAATCACAAATTTTCAACATGAACAGAAAGCTGAGGTAACTTATTGAAAGTCTTGTATTATTTCCTAAATTTATTCAAAGGCAGATTTGTAGTCACCATCATATAATTCAAGGAGTGATAAAAGTCAAGTGATGTGGGCAATAGTATCTCTAATATCTTGAATTGGGTGAAGATAAAGAACATAACTAATATTTTGAACAATTTTACCTTGATCCAGGTGGATTTCTGAGCCTCTTCATCACTAAAATGGTAGACAATAAGACTATGCTCTACAAAATATCATGTATCTAGATTGATTGTAGTTAATAAAAAGTGGGATGCATGCTCTCATTGACATGGGATACTGCTCATACATGCCTGGTGGTTCACATATTCCTTGTGCTTTATCAAGTCTTATCTGAAGAGAAGCTAACAAGATATTCCATACTGGGGATAGATTATGATGTTCTGGTAACCTCTGAGGAAATTAATAAGTTTTTGCAGTAATATTAGAAATAATAGTTGGATTATATGTGGCAGTAAAGTTTATAAAATACTGAATAAGTACTGACTTTAAGAAAAAAGCAGTATCAAGAAGTATTTCCAAGGGTGCCTAGGTGGCTCAGTTGGTTAAACATCCGACTTGATTTCTGCTCGGGTCATTGTCTCAGGGTCATGAGATTGAGCTCTGTGTCTGACTCTGTGCTGGGCATGGAACCTGGCTAAGATTGTCTCTCTCCCTCTGCCCTTCCCACACATAGGCTCTCTCACTTTCTCTCTCTCTCAAAAAGAGAAGTATCTCCCAAAAAAATGCAATAAATTTAATAAATACTACATATTATAAATAGGCTAGAAGAAGAAATCTCAGAGGCAGAAAAGAGATAATTTTATGCTTTGGTATTGTTTAAGGAAGGTATGGCGATGCCAAAAAGAGACCAAGAAGAAGAGTATAGAACTGTAGAAGCAAAATGTTATAAAATCATAAGCTTACATTTTCTCAATGTAGAAAGAAATGTAATCTCTACACAGACTCTCTCTTTCCTCTTTCTCTCCTCTCTCTCTCTCTCTCTCCGCCCCCTTTTCCAATGATAGTTAATGAAATCTCACTGAGACTCAGAGTCTGGTGGGCTTCTAATTAGCAGACCTAGTGAGAAAGCTTTCTAAAAAAGATTTGGTTAATCAGGTGTTATAAAAAGTAGGCTTCTAAGTCATGTAGTAATTTGGGAACTTTATGATAGAACTAGAGGCTGAAAATGTTCTTGAAGTCTTTGGAGAAAAGAAGAATGTAAATCCTAATCCATGTTGAAAAATAAAAGTTCTGTTGTCAGATTTATATCTGTACAATAAAGTTTGTTGGGTTATTCGTAGATAAAAATTACTTATAGATACCCAGACCTCACAAGCTGTATGTTATTCTCTGTGAAATGCAAGCATCAATCACCTTACTAATTGATAGTCAACAGAAAACAGCATCCTGCCTAGGGTTTATAGGTGCCAGCTCTCGAGTTTTATCAATTAGGCAGTAGAGGTTCAGTTCAATGTATCTATCTCCTCTACTTTCAGCTTCAGGATAATTAATATATAATCTTAAGCAAATTCTTTATTATCAAATACAAAAGAGATACATTGTTTTCCAACTACCTAAATAAAATGACAAAACAAATTTAAAATGGAAATATGAAAATAAGAACACCAAACAAAAAGTAGAATGCCACCAGAATAATAGGTTAAAATTAATAAGCTAGATCAAAAAGAATTACTCATGATAATAAAAAGTGGCATTTTTAACCAAAATATCAGTCATAAATCTTAAATCAAGAAAAATCAGTGTTGAAACTTATAAATGGTTGAAAGGATATTAGAATATAAGAATATAAGAATTAGAATTGGAATACAAGAAAGAAGAACTATATTAGAACAGAGAATATAAGTAGTAAGAAAGAGGAATGAAGTTAGATGAACTATAGTGCAATACTTTTTATTTTTATAGGAGCAAGAAAGAAAATTGATTGAGAATTATAATATTAAACTATGGATTTGACTTAGAAGTATATACCAAGCTCAGTTCTTTATAAAAATTTGTCTCTTTTAAATTACCCATAACATGTTTTTAATAAGTTATCACATATCTTATTTAAAAAATCAATAAATCTAAAAAGGTAAATTTTTTAATGATAGTTGCATGATATATATTATGTTCTCTGATATAGTAAAATAAAACTGAATATTAGCAATAGACTAAAAATTACTTTCCAAAAGCCCTGTGGAAGACTAAAATATATTGCAAAATAATTTCATGCTCAAAAAGTAAACCAAATACAATTACAGCATATTTTTATTATAATATTTAGTGTTAACACCTATAAACCATGACAGACTAATGACCAGAGGCAAATTTTATGTCATTACATTATTTTCACTATTAAGCAGAATAAGAAATGAATGAAAATAATGTGAACTAATACATTTAAATTTGGAAATTAGAGTAAGAATAGCAAAGGTCTTGAAACCTTGAAAGAAAATCTTAATGGAATAAGGAAACAGAAATTTCATTAAGACATTAAAACTATATAATAGAAAGCTAAGGATTGGTTAACGTTATTTTCTGTACTTTTTCACACAGCATTATGCATTTAAGATCCAATTTGGGGGTTTTACATTTTACTCTTCCATCATGGCTCTGTGTAGTGCTTCAGAGTAATGACCACCATATCTTGTTAGTGTAGGGCCAAAGGTAGGTTGCACCAAGCTAGGACACTTTGGCATCAAGAGTATTTTGAATTAAAAGTAATCAAAACCCAGAAGAAACAGAAAAAGCTCTGTGCATTCCTCTCAACTGCCTACATTCACATTGGAAAGGAGAACCTGTCCCAGGAAGAGAGCTTTAACAAAGAATCTCCTTTATATAAGAAACTTATCCAGGGCAATGCCTGGCTGGCTCAGTGGGTTAAATGCCTGCTTTTGCCTCAGGTCATGGGCCTGGAGTCCTGGGATCAAGTCTCACATCAGGCTCCTTGCTCAGTGGGGAGCCTGCTTCTCCCTCTCCCTGCTGCTTTCCCTGCTTTTGCTTTCTCTCTTTTTCTCTCTGTCAAATCAATCAATCAATCTTTAAAAAAATAAAAATAAATAAATATTTAAACAAACAAACAAAAAAAGAATCTTATTCACGTATTAGGTCAAACTCCATTTTTCAGATCATGTCCTTTCAACTTGCTGCTAACGGTCTTCTCCCCTTTGTATTCTCAAATCCTTCCCATTTGTCTCCTTAAGCTCATGTAAGCTTCCCGTTGCCTCATTGTCTTTGGAATCTCATATAGTGAATTTCCCCATAAGTATGCCTATTAACTTTGAGTTTCTCCTGTTAATCTGTGTCATGTCAATTTGATTCTAAGTCCAGGTAGAAGGAGCATAGGACAGAGGAAGTTCTTCCTGACATTAGTAATTCTCTGAGTGATAGATATCTACCAAATGTCTTCTTAATAAATAAGACTTTTATAAATGTGTTTATATGTTCTGGTCTGGCCCTATTTGAATTTCTGTGGCTTGTACCTAGACCTTGATTTCTATTGTATTCTTTATACTGTCAAGGATAAAATAATTCTGACTTTTATTAAAGATAGTAAGGCAGGCTTTTTTCAGGGATCTACAACAAAGGGATTTTGTGCTGAGGGGAGAAGTTGGGCTCGATTCTGAATACAAGAAGGAGAAGTAAGGGTTTCTATACAAGAGACAGACTTGTATATCTTGGGGGACTTGGTGGGTGGAAAATTACTAAGAGGGTAGAATAATTGTTAAACAGACCTAATAGGACTCTTGCTGAGGCAGGCCAGGGTGATCAGGTGTCACTTGAGGGGGACAGTGGAGGACAAGGAACTTGATCATATATGCTGGCTGAACAGGTCTCATGATGAGGGGTACCTGACTGGCTCAGTCAGAAGATCATGCCACTCTTGCTCCCAGAGTCATGAGTTTGAGCCCTGTGTTAGGTGTAGAGATTACTAAAAAACAAAAAACAACAGTTTCTTCAAATACCATGGGTAGGGAATGAATTCTGCCTGAACTGACTCAATGGGATTCTTGCTAAAAGTGGATTCTACAGTATGGAAACCCAAGTCCAAAGTCAGCCTAGAGTAGCTCCCATGTACCTGAGTATAGTTTGGTCAAGAAGAGAATCTTTGTTGACACTGAGCCCAGCCAGATGGTCCCTACTCCCAGAGGTAATGATGAGGGCTTCTGCCTCCCACATCTCTGTCAGTATTTGTTATTATTCAGTTTTATGGTATTTGCCAATTTTGTGGAGATAAGAAGATATCCTTCCTTAGAAAAGGAAAAATGGGGGCACCTGGGTAGCTCAGTTGGTTGAGCGACTGCCTTCAGGCTCGGGTCGTGGTCCTGGAGTCCTGGGATCGAGTCCCACATCGGGCTCCCTGCTCTGAGGGGAGCCTGCTTCTCCCTCTGACCTCTCCCCTTTCATTCTCTCTCTCTCTCTGTCTCAATTAAATAAAATAAATCTTTAAAAAAAAAAAAGAAAAGGAAAAATGTTCTCTTGTTCCCTCTAAAGTTTAATAGCCGAGATGTGGGAGTGAAACTGTTGAGAGACAGATGAACAGTAGAAAAAGATCTATGCATGTGTACACAGGAGCCAACAAAAGAAGTGGCTAGCTCTCTTAATGGATACATTTAAAGATTCATTTATTTATTTTAGAGAGCAAGAGAGCAGGAGCAGCAAGGGGCAGAGGGAGAGGGAGAGATAATCTCAAGCAGCCTAACACAGGGCTCAATCTCATGACCCCGAGATCACAACCTGAGCCAAAACCTTGGCAGAGGCTTAACCAACTGCTCCACCCAGGGGCCCCTACATTTAGAGACTTCTTTTATCTCACACAGTAAGGGAAAGGGAGTGGAGGGAGAAATGACTTTCTTTAGGAAAGCCAAATGGGTTTGTAGAACACATGAGAAATAAGAGAGTTTGTGATAGCATTCGTCTATGTACCTGTGAATGATCTTTCTATCTGTTTCAAGGTCATAAAAAAACTCCTGGAGAAGGCATTCAGGGAAGGTTCACCTTGGTGTTTCTCCTTGGTCTCTCTTTTGGAGTAGACACTGCCCCAGAAAGGGAATTTATGGCAGTCCTCATTTCTCAGAAATTTCTGCTTTTAGTCAGATAAGGGAAGCTCTGAGAAGGCTTCTTTTTGCATCTGTTGACTCTCAAGGACCATCATGTTAAAATAATTTTTATACCAGCTCTGATTGTCTGATTAGGTCTCTGCAATATTTGGTTGTTGCTGTGTCATGTTAAGTTGCAGTGCTCTAGTTTTCACTAAGATTGAGCATAACTTCTTCAGCCTGGCAGGCTTTTGGGTTTCCTGAAGGACCTACTCGTATCTCCTTGCAGGGCTTCTCTATCTATGGACTTCAGGTTATTTCATTCACTTGTGACATCAAGTCCTTGATGGGATTCAAGAATGTTATAGTAATATAATTCGTCTAGAAGGAGAGGAGGTAGTTTTATAAGGGAAGGTTAGTGGTAGTGGTGAAAAGTGTATGGCAGAGAAGAATGGCTTTTTTTTTTTTAAGATTTTATTTATTTATTTATTTTTGACAGAGAGAGAGACACACAGCGAGAGAGGGAACACAAGCAGGGGGAGTGGGAGAGGGAGAACAGTCTTCCCGTGGAGCAGAGAGCCCAGTGTGGGGCTTGATGTCAGGACTCTGCGATCATGACCTGAGCTGAAGGCAGACACTTAATGACTGAACCACCCGGGTGCCCCGAGAAGAATGGCTTCTAAATTTTTCGTTGATACAATGTGAGAGACCAATGTTGGGAAAAGAAGTGAATGAAGGCAGAATGCAAGGAGAATATTATAATTGTGGAGACAAAATGGCTATAATTCAAAGGAGAGAACAAAAGTCACAGTTAAGATATATATACTTGGTTTCTTGTTCTTTCCCTTAATAGAAAGCTCATCAGTATATATATATAGGCTGTCATATATGTGCAGTGTTGGGGTTTGGGAAAGAACAGTCAAGAAAGAATTCTTTTTTAAAGATTTTATTTATTTATTTGACAGAGAGAGAGATCACAAGTAGGCAGAGAGGCAGGCAGAGAGAGAGGGAGAAGCAGGCTTCCCGCTGAGCAGAGAGCCCAATGTAGGGCTAGATCCCAGGACCCTGAGATCATGACCTGAGCCGAAGGCAGAGGCTTTAACCCACTGAGCCACCCAGATGCCCCAAGAAAGAATTTTTGAGATGTCTTTGGTGAAAAAGAATAGTTTTATTGAAGCATGTGGACAGGACCCGTGGGCTGCAGAAAGAGCTGCTCTCGGGTTGTGAGGAGTGAGGGGTTACATACTTTCAGGTTGGGAGGGGGTTAGGGATAATATAAGACTCTAAGGAATTTGGAAGCAAGGCTTCCAGGACCTTGAGGGGCTAGCTGCTAGTAGGAGAAGATCACTTGCTACTCTCTAGCAAAACCTTAGTCAGGAGACCCTTCAGATATATATTAGTGATGCAGGGCTTGATCCCAGTACCCTGAGATCATGACCTGAGCCAAAGGCAGACGATAACCCACTGAGCCACCCAGGCGTCCAAGTTCTGTATTCACTTCTAGCAATAAAATCATGTGATCTAAATACAACATGAATTTATAAAATGCAAGGGTTCTTATGAGATTGAATTTTCTATGGCAATTCACTATTATACTTTGAATGTTTAACCATATGCTTATATAAGGCAAATCTTTTGTTGTTCAAAATCAAAGGAAATACAGGTGGTTTAAAGCTTTAATCATGACTTCTGTTTGAAATTCAAATAATCTTTTTATACCTTGCTCATATTGTACATTCCCTAGGAGGAAATTCGGGTAATCTAACCTGCACACAAAGAAAATGAAGTCTACAGACTTTAACCAGCATCCAACAGTTAATATCCCTAAAATACTTAGCACAGAAGCCTTCTCTTCATGTTTATGCTTACGGTAGGTTTTTTGGCTGCTTTTCTGTAAGACATATTTTCTTTTGCTCTATACTAAAAAATTTTAAAATCATCTACTTATGAAATTAGCTGTCAGTAGACCTAGTTTAAGTTCTGCATCACATAACCATAAAACAGGTATATTTTAATTAAAGAAAAAGATTAAAACTCAGCATAAAACTAAGTTAATTACTACTATGGCTGTGAATATATGTGATTTATAATAGATATTCAAATGAGGAGTTTTAAATTGATCAGAATTCAAAGTTTTCATTTCATCTTTATAATACTCAGCTCTAGAACCCCCCTATGGCAATATGGTTGTGGTAGCATGTGAGTGAATAAATTTCAAAATAAGAAGCCAACATTTATCTTCTAAATACAGTGTCATCGGGGTACCTGGGTGGCTCAGTGGGTTAAGCCTCTGCCTTCGGCTCAGGTCATGATCTCAAGGTCCTGAGGTCCAGCACTGCATCAGGCTCTCTGCTAAACAGGGAGCCTGCTTCCCCTTCTCCCTCTGCCTGCCCCTCTGCCTACTTGTGATCTCTCTCTCTCTCTCTGTCAAATAAATAAATAAAATCTTAAAAAAATTAAAAAATAAATACTGTGTCATCAACAATCATTAAATCCTTTCTTGATATAATGACTTCAATGACTCCTTTTTTTAAAATACTCAAATTTAGCCCTTGACCTTTTGTACCTATAGGCTGAAAACCTATAGTTAAATAATTAAATGTAGTAAAATGAGTTCAATCCATCAAATCAATTTTAAAAGAGAAAAAAATAAATGCAAGGCTGATTAGAACTTTTAACACACTGGGTGCTACTATTTGAATAGTCATTTATCAAAGAAAAAAAAGAAGTAATGAAAAAATAAATCAAAACACAGAAGCAGTTTCCTAGGGCATTCTTTTAAACTCACTACATAGTTTACACATTTTTTTTTTGCATTAAATAGCCAGCTGAATTAGAGTCCAGAGTGATGCCAAGAGCATTTATTATCATAGGTTATTAAGAGACAATGCTTATCATAGTGTGGGGTAATAGAATATGCCACCCCAAAATATGACACTTTGGCATAAGAACCTTTCTCTTTTTGCCTAAAAGCAGGATATAAATTTGTAAACGTATCCCCTTCCTTTATCAGGCATTCCCTCCCCTATCTACCAGAGAAAACTCTAGACCCCTAGAAGCTCAGAGACATCAAAGGAAACTATATAACAAACCTTGCTAAAACTGGCCCTTAATTACCATTAGTTTCCCTCCATATATTTGCCTTTCCACAACTTGCTGCCCTAGAAGATCAAAGTCCTTTTTCTTTGTTTTGTTATTACTTTAAAAATGTGTGGTGTTTTTTGTTTTGTTTTATTAAGATGCTTGTATAAGTCCAGCTTCTAACCACCCATTTGAGTTACTCATTATTGGGCATTCCAAGTGAATGTGGGCATGTGTTAATAAATTTCTATTCTTTTTTCTCTTGTTAATCTGTCTGCTGTCAGTCTAATTTACAGGACCCCAGCAACAGAACCTATGATAGATGGGGAAAAAAAAAGAAGCTATGATAGATGGAAAATATTTTTTTTCTCTTCTCTACAATAGAATGACAATACAAAAAAGGTTGGGATTAATAAATCTATGGATTTAATTTAGATTTGTATGGAAGGAGGAGGAGCAGAGACTCCACTGCCAGCAAAGAGGGTGAAATAAAGGGAAGAAATCTATAATTAGATAACAATTTTAAAAAGTGAGTAAAACATCCTAAGTGATGATTCTTCGAAGGAATCATAAAACGGACACACTCATAGAATTGACTAGCTGAAAATAAGGAAAGGGAAAGTGCAAATAAAAATAAACCGAATGGAGGATTCATTGGTTCATTCATTTACTCAGATGGTCATGTACTGAACACTTGCACTGTGCTAGTCTCTCTTCTCTGGAGTGGGTACATAGCAATAGCAATGTCCATTTTTAGCCCAGGGAAACCCATTTCAGACTTCCGAGCTCCAGAAGTAAGCTGTAAGACGATAAACTCATTGTTCTAAGCCACTAAGTTTGTGATGGTTTTGTTGTAGCAACGTTAGGAAACTAATCCAGACTGTGACTTCTTGAGATGGGGCAAACCGCTTGAGTGACAATGAGAATCAGGATTATTTTCTTTAGTAGATATTCAAATATAGACATAAAATAGAAAGTTTGATATATGTGTTTCTATCTCAAAGGAGAGTCAAGTTTAAAAATACAAACATCATCAATATAAACTGTAAAGCCATAGTGCCGGGGTCCAGCCCAGGCAGTCCAGGGATTCCCTGAAGGATGGACGGTGTCAGCAAAAGGAATGAGAGAGCCAGAGTTTTCTTTCAATCACCAGGCAGGCATCTCTGCCTCATTGGTTTTTGACTCTTTATTTATAGGCAGCAGGTTACATGGAAAACAGTCAATGATTTTCTTAGATAAGGAGGCTTAGATCAACAAAAGTTTTTTTGTAGAACCTATAGTTTTTTCTAAGACTGAGGCAGAGACAGGCTTATCTTATTTTAAACAGCAAGACCCTTAATAACAATATTTATGACTCTGTTTCTATGTATTAGAAAAAGATTTTGTCACGTATATCTTTTGCACATTAACCAAAGGAAGAGGG
>JAPYYJ010001221.1:0-14481 GCA_028533885.1 Nasua narica | reverse complement strand
ATTCTGTTTCATTCCCAGAGACAGCATCGTTCTGAGCTACTTCGAACCTTTTTGCAGCTCACCCAGGGGTCTCGGGCTCGAGAGAATTCCTCCCCAAGGGCTCCCCATGGACGACCAAGCCGACAACATCGAAGAGGAGGGATGTGCTTTTAAGAACATGCAATACGGAAACGAAGAGAGGGGCACATTCTCAAAGACCCCTCTCATGGCAGCAGCCTCTGTCTACGCGCACATCTTAGAAAGCAGTCGTCTTCAACAACACAGACGTACGCCGTGAGGTCTGCTTAGAAGAATGTCAAGATGCCTCCTTTCGGCCCTTTGGCTCTCAGGAAGACAAGTAGATGAGGAGGAGTCTCTCAGTTTCTTGCTAAGAAGTGAGGGGCCAGATCTTGAAGCTGAGAAGCTGGGGACCGCTCTCCCAGCGGCTCCCGTCCGGCCATCCCAGCTGCACGCGGGGGGGTGGGTGGGGGGGTGGGGGGGTGGAGGCTCTCGTTCTGGAGGGCTCTGTCTCAAGTGCTTTCCACACCTATTTCGTTTCATTATCACACCGGACCTGTGATAAGGGACAGGGGTCTGCACGCTATGGCTGCCACCTGCTTTTGTAAATGCAGTGTCACTGGCGCACAGGGACTGCCATTCGTGTACATGCCCTGCAGCTGCTTTCGCTCCCCAGCGGGAGAGCAGGGTGCTTGGGACAAAACCCTACACCCTGTACTGAAGAGATGAATGCACTCCCACGTTCACGGCAGCCTTAGTCGCAATAACCAAGATACAGAGACAAGCCCAAGTGCCCCTCATCAGATGCGTAACGAAGATGCGGGAATAGGATTGAGGCATGAGATAGAGAAGAAACTCAAAGTGACATTTGTAGCAACGTGTATGGACCTGAGAACATTACGCTCCGTGAGACAAGTCAGACCCAAAAGGGGACAAATACTGGATGATTTTGTTTTTATGTGGCATCCGTAAAAGCCACACTCATGAAAAGAGAGAGTAAAGGGGTGGTTACCAGAGGCTCGGTGGGGGGAACAGGAAAAATGTTCGAGGGTACAAACTTGCAGCCAGTCGGTAAGTAATCCTGGAGATCTAATGAGCAGTACGGTGAATGGAGACGACACTGCGGGATCGTAATAACCAAACTCTTTCATTATTGCTGCCACGAACGCGAAATGGTAATTACGGGAAGTGATAGAGGCTCTAAGACTGTAACAGAATCATATTATAATGTATAAGTGTATCGTGTTTATATGATCACTATACTGTATACTTTAAGCGTACACCATGTTATAGGACAAGGATATTTCAATTCAAAAAATAAAAGAAATCGGGCCATAAATAAGAAGGAAATCCTACCAGTTGCGACAAGAGGGATAGACTGTGAGGGCGTTAGGCTAAGTGAAGTAAATCAAACAGACACTGCATGTTCTCACCCAGATATGAAATCTAAAAAGGCTGAACTCAGAAACAGAGAGTGGAATGGTCCTGGCCAGGGGTTCGGGGTTGGGGTGCATGGGGAGATGTTGGTCAAAGGGCAGAAACTTTGAGTTATGAGTACATTCTGCAGATATCAGGTAAAGCACAGTGACTATGTTAACAGTACTGTATTAAACACTTCAAAGTTTCAAAGAGAGGAGGTTATAAATGTTATTAAAACAAAAAAAATAAAAACAAAACAAAGCCCCATGCTCCACAAAGTCTAAAATATTTACTATATGCCCCATTACGGAAGAAGTGCGTTGATCCCTAAAACCAGTGTTGTCTCCCTCTGCCTGCCCCTCTGCCTGCTTGTTCTCTCTCTCTCACTTGCTCTCTCTCTCTCTGTCAAATAAATAAATAAAATCTTAAAAAAGAGAATAGGATAAATAAAACTCATGGAAAATATGGCTGAGTTAAAAGTCACCGGAATTTCTGAGAATACAGAAATAGTTTTATAAATTATGGTAAATCCATACAATGGAATACTATGCAGCCAGTTACAAGGAGATCAACAAAGATTTTTAAATAATGTGATATAGCAGAGGCAGGGTCAGCTTCATGGGTGTGGGACCTGAGCTATTATACAGGGTCCCATCCTTGGTGCTCACACTTGGTTTAATACTCCATGGCTACTACTCAGAAATTCTTAATAATTTTTGAATAGGAGGCTCCACATTTTCATTTTGCACTGAGCCTAGAAATTATGTAGCTGGTCCTGAGCAGGGATATCTCCCAGAGGGAGTCCTGGGGAGTCGAGGGGTCCCCTCCAGCCTCCCCACCACTCTCATCCTGACTAAGGCTTTCATGTGAGGACTCCTTTCCAGAATTTCTTGGGAAATTTTTATGTTGTTCAAAATCGTGAAAGAAAAATTAGTGAAGAAATTAGGACCATGAAAAAAAGTGTAATTTCCCTGCAAGAATCAAAGCTTAACAATCAACAGAGAGATTGCTGGTTTGAATCTATCAATGTTAACTCAAAAGCAAGAGCAGAAAACACAGGCAGGTTAAGATCAACATTTCCAGGAACCAGGGTCAGAGTACATAGGAGGGAAGTGGTCATGACCTACTCAGTCAATCTTGTTTGTAGCTCTTATCTCATTACAAGTGTGTGTTCATGACCCTGACTGCTGTGAATGGTAAGTCATTCTTGCAAAAAAAAAAAAAAGTTAAATTTATATACATGTATATATATATATATATATCCTCTTAATGATAATCTCAGAAATAACAAGTTTGGGGAGCAAAGTAAGTCCTTAAATCAGTAATTTTGACAAGTAATTCTGCATAGTGCTTTCACTCTGCTAGATCTAAATGTCACATTATTTGAATATTACCCAATAATGTTCACTGATACTTTCCAACATCTGAGTAGTTACTACACATTATCATTGTTGTAAATTTACTAAACTTAGTATGTCTTACTTATTGAACCAATATTGTTAGATATCCATAGAAGGAGAAAAGAGTACGAACAATGTTGGAGTTCTTTTACGACTAACTTATGATTTCAGGAAGTTCCAAGAATTCCCAGGAATTCCAACTTCTCATTTGTAAACCCTGAAGATTAATAGCCACTGGGGAAAACACTGATGCAACACATGGTTGTCCAGCTAGAGACCACAATTTCCAGCCTCCCTTGTAGGTATGGCCATGTTCTAGGTTTTGGCCAATAAGATGTAAGCCCAAAGGAAACATGAACTTTCTGGTTTATATTTTTATGAGAAAGCTGTTTGTCCTTCACTCTCCCCTTCCCTCTATTCCTTAGCTTTGAAGTGATGAAAACTGGAGGAGCCACATGAGATCAAGGTATGGAGACCGTGTCCCAGACAGAGTGTTCAGTCTGTTGCCTGGATTGCCTTGTGGAGGAGAACAGCCCACTGCCCCAGCCCATCTTCAGACCGTTACCTGAGTGACAGATAAATACTATTTTATTTTGGCCTCTGTGTTTCGGGGTCTCCTCATTACAGCGGTGTAGCCTATATGAACACACATAGGAATATGTTTGTGCTACAATGGTGTAGTGTTAATGACTTCTGCTAAACAGAACACTAGAGCATTGCACATTATATATTACATTATATCATAGTGTGTATCCCATTAGACAGTGTTGTGTACATGCAGTATAATCTCAATCACTGAAAAACACACAAAGAATATGCCCAGGAGAAAATATGTCAAAAGACTGGCAACAAAGGGGATGGGAGAAGCCCAGACGGACATTGCTCCTGAAAGAAATTAGGTGGTGCTATCAATACACCCAACAACTAATACTTATTGAGCACCATTTAAGTTCTGGGGAAAAAGCTAATCAAGAACCAGGAAGACTTATTCCCTCCTAGAAAGGAAGGTGTTTGTAAGTAATTATCAGTATGAATGATATGAAGAATTTATTCTCTTTTTTTGATGAGTCTTTTTCCAGATAGTGGAATATGGATGAGGTTTAGGATTTTGGATAATCTCAACCTCCTTCAAGGACTGGTCATTTCTACCATGCCTAGCAGAAGCTGATGGTTTCACCAGGAGGTGGTCCACCCTTCAGCGATCCTCCAAGGCTAACAATAGGCAGAGCTCCAAGGACTTCCTTTTCACATTCTTGCCTCCCTCGTCAAAAACCTCAGTGCAGCTCCAAGCCCGAGGCTAAAGAAAACTGGAAAACCTCCAGCCCCATTATGCTGTGTCAAGGGAGCGCTTTCCTTAGAACACATGGTTGGTTGTTGGGTTGCCATCTTGGAAAAACCAAGGGTGTCTATTTGGTTTTCATTGGCGGAATAAGCTAAGAAAGCTGAACAAACACGGGAGTGGAAATTTGGCATTTGTCTTACACAGTAGCTTTAATTTTTGTAGTCCTAAAAAAAGTGAGAAATTCTAGTATTCGGTTTAGCAGAAGTCATTAAATAACCTGTAAGAGCCTGTTGGAGTCAGCAAGAGGAACTAAGTTTGCTGTTAAGTAATACCTGGTATTTACGAAAGGCTTTCTCTGCCTATCTGTCCATCTGCCTGCCTGGCTAACATGTCCAGCTCTGTCAGCCACTGCAGGGCATTTCTGTCCACATCCCTGTCAGATTCCATTTTTCACCAGAAGCTTCATTAGGAAATAGAATCCGAGCTGTCTTAGAGGCACTTTACACAGCTGAAAATAATGAAGGAGAAGTCAATGCAATTAACCAGGCCCTTAACAGTCGGATTTGAATAGTGAAGGAACTAATTATGCACCCTGGGCACCCATATATTGTATTGGACACATCATCAGGCCTAATAAAGAATGTCTCAAAGCTGTGCATCTCAAAGGACAGGAGTGAGACACAGGTTACCTTGGTGAATTCCTTTCCTTCCTCCTCTCAGTGAGGAAGACTGAATCTTGAAAGGCAGAGTCTGCCCACTATCCACTCTTCCCTTCCTCTTTACTAACAGAAGCAACATTTTCCTCAGGTTGACATATGCCTAGATAAAAACACATATTGCCTAGTCTTCTTTGCAATTATAAGTGGCCAATGAAACATCAGTGGAAGTCAACTGAGGCTTCTGAGAAGGCTGCCCTTCTCCCCTTTCTCTTTCTTCAACCTGAAAGATGGATGTGATAAATGGAGCTCCCACAGCCATATTGTCGCCATGAGGTGATTTTAGGAGAGGAATTCACAAACTTAAGATGGAAGAATGGAAAGAATGAAGGAGGTGGAATCCCAGTTGACTATGAAGCTGCCATACTGCTGTGGGATTACCAACCTCTATGCTTCATGTTTCAGGACAGAAAAATAAACCTTTAATTTGTGTCACAACTGCTAATTGGGGTTTTGGTTACTAGCAGCAAGTCTAATTTTGACAGATACAACTAACATTCAATTTCTACCTTTCCCACAGACATTTCCAAGAGCCCTAGAAAAATTCAACCATCGACTGAAGCAGTCACTCATCAACAGACATTTACTTGATGCCCAACTCTCCAGTCCACGCTGACCCTGTTACGCTTCCCCTTTTCTCCATTAGCATGAGTTGCTCTGTTCCCCTGAGCTTGGAATCTCTGTTCAGGCTGCTATGTAATAGAGGAATCATGTAAGCAGAGAAGGCAGAGAACCTCCCTTGTTCTTCTTACTATCACCCATAGTCCTTTGCACAATGCCTCCCCCTGAGGTACTCAAGGTCTCTAGGCAGGGGTAGGTGAAAGCTGAGTTTTCAGCCCAGACCTGGCTGTTTAGGCATCTTTCCATTTCTGAAAATCACCATATAAAAAGCTGCCCACTTCAGACTCAAGTTTCCCTGATGATGATGCCCTGTCTCCAAAGCGTGTCCCAGCCACACGCTTTGGAGCTCAGACCCCCATCCCAGCCTCATCACCGTCTTCAGATATGATGCAGGGGAAGATGGAACTCGCTCTCCATTCTGGCTCTGCCTCTCCATCCTGGCCTCGCACCAGGCATCACCTCTTAGAGGCAGCCAGGCACCCTTAGGCGACGAGCACACCGTGTATCCTCCAACCGGCTCCCAAGTATTCAGGGGGAGGGAATCATCAACTCTGCCAGGCTGCAGCCCATTCTGTCAACATGTCTGGAATGGGTTGACTGCTGAAGATCGCGGGTTTCATCAGACAGGAGCCAGTGGGCCTCCCGTGGGACATCCCCGTGGTCATTCTTAGGAAAGGAATTATGGCCCCAATACACCATTTGTCTCCCTTCAACGTCCCGAGACTCCCCCAAGTGCTAGCTCCCAAGCCAGTCATGACCAAGGCAGGCCGTCTTCCAGATCCTTGCTCTGGCCAGCTGGTGAGGGAAGCGTCAGTCTTGCTGTCCAGGCCCACGTTACGCAGCACGGTCTGAATATCTGCTCCATCCCTTGGGACCTCTGGGACTTTGGACAAATCACTTAACCACACTAAGTTTCAGTTTCCTTGGGGATGCTATGTCGACCTTACAGCGTGGTTATAAGGATTAAAGGAGTAAGAAGGTAAAAACCCTCACCCTGTTCCTAGAGCCTCGTGAGCACTCAGGAAATATTAACTGTCGCCATCGGTATTATTCGTCTGTTATTTTAACGGTCTTATAACTCGGTGAACATTAAACATATTTAGGGCTCTGATGGCGATGAAGAATCCCCGTTAGATTTTTGGGGGGTAGGGGGGTAATTTTTAAAAGTGACCTTTTTACTTATTTTTCTCAACTCCCTTACTTTTTTTCTCCTTCTTCTCTCTGGTGATATTGTTTATCTTTTAGGTTATAAGGAAACAACCAAATTCCAGTCCGAGCTCTCAGTCGAATGCCCTTGCTAAGAAACATCTTTATCATTCACCATCTGATTGGGTCAACTTGCTGATTTTTTTTTTTTCCCCCATGAAGTTTACAGTAGAGGGTCAAGTTACCTGCCCGTTTTCTTCCCAGGACGCTCCCATCCACAGACATGTCTGAGGGGTGGTGAGACAGGCAGAAACACAACGGCACACGTGGGAATAAATGTGTAAATGTATTTAGACTGTATCTGGGGAAACCGGGCTTTCACCGCCATCTAAATTCAACAGAGCTGAATGTTCAGACCAAACAGTGGTTAGCCACTGACACCAAAAACCATTTGCAGCCCAAATTAGACACAACAAACCTGGGAAAGAATTTCGAGACATCCAAACCTTGCAACCCACCCCTCAACTCAGACTGCTTTAAGGCCTCGCAAGTGAAGAAGGGAAATATTCCTGCCGGGAGGAGGCAGAGGCCGGGGCAGATGCCTGGGGCCGGAGCAGGTGAAAAGCACATTTGCTGAGGTAAAGCGGGTTTGGGGATTGGGATGAAAAGCCTGGGGTGTTTATAAGTCAAGGCCCTTGGTCCTGCTTCCGCTAGGATGCCCGCTAGGAAAAGCTGTCCGAGCCGGGGAGGGGTCGGGGGCTGGGTGAGCCTTATGCAGATGTGACTGGTAACCCAGTAGGAAGACTCGGGGGTCCGGAGCGTGAGTCTGGCCAAGGCTGAGGCTGGGAAGGCCAGACTGGTGGAGGGGTAGGTGGGCCGGAGAAGGCAGGCCCTGCAGGAGAGGACAGCCTCCACCCCTCCATCCCCCCGGGGGGCTGCTGTCCCATGATGACAATGAAGAAATGGAGGATCTTCAGGGTTTTCCAGAAATGCTATAAAAGCCCCTGATTTGCCAATGTTACATTTTCTAGCGCTGGTACAGGCCGAGGCCGAGGCCGAGGCCGACCTACCACTCTGCTGGCTCCGGCTTCCCGGGCAGCTTCTGAACTCTAGGTCAGGACTGATTTTTCTCTTACCTCTGACGCTTGGGGGTATCCGGGGCTGGGGTGAGAGCCCACATGTACCCACGTTCACCCCTCTGCCCCTATTTTCCTGCCACGAAATTAATCGAGCCTACGAACGCCTTTGCAGCTTTGAGAAAAGAGAAGCTCAACACTCAGAGGACAAGCCCAGACAAAAACCTTCCGGGAGGAAGCCTCAAAGATTGAGCTTCACTTTTTTATTTATTTATTTATTTTTACGTACTTGTCAGGTCCCAGAATGGTTGGCCATGTTCAAATCGCAGTTGTGACCGTCACGGGTACTCCGTAAGTCCTCCCAGGGCCGGACGGGCTTGCGAAGGAAAGGAG
The DNA here is from genome assembly GCA_028533885.1 of Nasua narica. Taxonomy (NCBI): domain Eukaryota; kingdom Metazoa; phylum Chordata; class Mammalia; order Carnivora; family Procyonidae; genus Nasua; species Nasua narica. Next base: position 6,431 of record JAPYYJ010001221.1, on the reverse strand, counting down.
ACACGGCCAGGAGCGAGCGACACACCCAAGACCACCCAGGAGGCCCAAGATACCTATCAGGGGCCAGGTTTCTGTCCCTGCCCCCTCCGACCTTTCGTTTGGGGCCTGTATCCCAGATGCCCCTGGAATCTGGACTACCCAGATGGTGGCTCCGTGGGGGTCCCCGGTGAGCAAGGTGGCAGAGAACAGTGTCATGCATGGGAGGGAAGTGGGCAGGCAGAGTGTCCTGCTGGTCCCCAGCCGCAGGTCACACGGTGGCACCTGTGTGTTTTCGCATTGACCAAGCGAGGCCGGCCCATGGGATCCCAGATGCCAACAGTCTTGGAATGAGGGCCGGCATCAGAAGCCGCAAGCCGCACAAAACCTCCAGCGCCCGCCGAGCGCTGCACGGCCCCATCGGCCGCGGCTTCTAAAGGCGGCACGGCGGGCCTCCAGCATCACAGCGTATCTGGGCAGAGGGAAGGAGAGGAAGGCAAAAATAAAACAAAACAAAACAAAAACCAAGCAAACAAATAAAACGCACGGTACGGCTCCCAAGCCTGAGATTAAGCCCTAAAGGGCTGTCTGCTAATCACCACGGTGGGAGCAGTCCTCTCCCCACACCCGCCCTGCCTTTCCCGCTGACACCGAAGTCCCTCTCTCACCCACAAGCACACGCGCACCTTTCACTTTGTTCCCTAGAGCTCAGACCGGGGCCGCTCAGAAAGATCTGGGAGCTTGCAGAGCATTGTGGGTACTGGCATGCAAATGAGGAGTGCAACCAAGCGTGTCCCACATTGCTTCAGAGGACCTGAATTTTTTATGGCTTGGATGTGCTTTTTGATGTTTTCATTGTCTCCAGCAGAACTGATACGCATTCCGATTCTGACAACTCGAAGTTTCTTTCTTGCCGTTTTTTGTTGTTGTTTTTTTTTTCTTTTCCTGGAGCTGGTCTTCTCTGCCTCAAAACAAAATAAAAACAAGGGGGAGAAAAACAAAACCAAAACCAAAAAAGAAAAAAAATCCACCGTAACAAACTGAGGTTACTTTAAGAAGTGAAATATTTTAAGCAATCCAACCACAGACGCAACCAGGAAAGGAAAACATGTTGATTCTCTTAAATTCCTTGGAGGCAAACAGCTCCAACTTTCCTACCTCATTTAAAGGGACAACTTCCAGAAGGGGGGTGGGGGGAGGGCTGTTTTTTTCTCATGGTGGTCAGTGGTGAAGAGGCCATTGCTATTATGAAAGACACCCTCCCCATCTGTTTGCACTTGCTTTTAATGAAGTTGGGGAAGTTCATTTGGAAAAAGTGAAAGCCTTATAGGACCTCCTCCCTATGCACACACACACACACACACATGCACACACACGCACACACACACTTCAAGGACGAAGTGAGCTTTTAAGGGAAATCATTTCATTTTACAGCCATTTGCCCTTAAAGGATCCAGAACACCATCCAACCACACCAAATACCTCAGATTCAGTGGTTTTTCTGGTGTGGCTGAGGGAAGGAATTGCTGGACAAGTCACAAGAAAGTCATTCCTGCGAGAATCCTGCCAACCGCCCGCCCTGCCCCCCCCCCAGGGGGCTAAGATTGTCAGGTAATGGGCTGGGTCTGAGAAGACTTGTCAGAACCCGGACATGCGACCTTCGGAGCATTCCAGGCTCATTCCAACCTTCACACAAAGAGAAAACGGGCAAATCTTGTCAAGGTGAACACAATTGCCATCTCTATAAAAATCTTGACGAGCCTTGCATTTTGCTTGCCATTCGCTCAGCCAAGGACTTGCGACTCAGCCTTCCGGCCTCAACGTACCTCCTTTGTCCAAATATCAGTGTCATTCTTTGCATCCAGCACCATGCTGTGCTTCCATCGGCCTCGTCCGCCAAGAAAAGATAACTTCCCCATTCCCTAGTGCCCCCACTGCCCATCACCCACATCCTGGGCAAGTCAGACCCAGTTGCTCCCTCACATTCCTCTCTAGAACCTTCTCCCACATTCGTCCCCCCTCGCTGAAATTCCTGCACAGGTTCCGCGTGCCTCCAGGTTCTCAGGCCAGAGCTGCAGCATGGCAACCTCCGGGTCAAAACTGCTCCTCTGACAACTTCGTGCCCCGTCCTCGGCTCCCAGCAGCTTTGTTGGCTCACAGTGTTCCAAATCCTTCTGAATGAAAGAAGGCAGCATTCCATGTTTATTAAACAGTTCCAGACACTTGCCATCTAATTTCCACTAAAGGTCTAAGAGGTAGTAGGTATTCGCATTATCATTTGGCAAGTGATGAATTCGAAGGCCCTGAGAGGGTACACGACTTGCCCTAAGTGTCCCAAGTTCAGAGATCTCCCGGTGACACACCCTTTCCCCAGAGGGGACACCTTTCAGTCAGTCCCTTCTCCATTGTCCAGACGTTCCTACAAATAGCATTTCTGGGACCTCAGCAATGACCCCGCCAGGTGGATATTAAAAAGAACCCTGCTTTACGAATGCAGGACTGAGCAGCATAACTCCCTGGATTCCTATTGCAGTTCTGTTATTTTTTTCCAGAACCTCCTTTGAAAGACCACAACAACTGCCCCCATGAAAAAGGAGTCTGATTCTCCCCTGGCCTGAGCCACTGGGAGGGGGAGGAAGGTCGGTGAGGAATTCCAAGAAGCCATGTTAACCTTTTCAATTACAAATACCTCTAGGGACTTAATTCACCAAACCACTCGGAAGACCACAAGCATTTACAATCTTTCTAAATATACCCACATGAGCCTCCAGAAGCATCTCAGGTAGTCAGAACCCAGCTCCATAAAACACATAAATACATTTAAAATAGCAGTAACTGTTTCCACCCTTCTTTTTTTAAAAAAGATGGAGTGTACCCCAAATAGAAATGTTGGCAGCCACCCCTTTAATAGCACTGTTTATATTTAACTTATCAGGATATAAATGGAAACACAGTAGGCTCACATAGCCGCTCTGGGTTTACTTGCTTTCCAACCTCGGAGTCAGACAGACCTGAGTTCGTACTGACAACCACAATAAAGAGAGACACGAGTAAGCGTCCTCACCTCCTCTCCGGCTTCCAGCCATCATGCCCTTCCGTACGTCCAGTTTTCTCTCCCCGGAGCATCTGAGAGCTCTCCCATGGGGAAAGGAGAGAGATGTCAAATGGGCTCAGCTTTTCAGATAATGAAAAGGAAGAGGACCTCTGGAGAAAGGCTTTGTGGTGGTGGCTACTGCGGGGCTCTAGGAAAACTCAACCGGAGCAAATCAAGGCAAACGCAAAAAGAAACAATATTCCGAACTTCAAATAAGAGCTGTCCAAACTCCCCCCACCTCACCCCGGCCCACCCTTCCCTGGCACCCTCACGTTGTTTAGATTTCAGGCTCTTGAAGAAAACGTATTTCTTTTGACATTTAATAATGTCAACATCCCTGCTAGGGCTTTTCATTTTTTTATTAAATGATGTAAATTCCGTAACTGAGACCAGTTGTCATCAAACATCATAAAGCCAATCATGCCTCAAGTCATCAATATTTATTGTCCCCGGTGGGGGAGAGGCTGTTTTCAGTTTGGGGCAGATGGGTTTAATTTTTAAGCGGGATAGTTAAAGCAGACGCACCTAGGGTAAGATGTCAGACCGCGAGGATCTGCCGACAGGGTACAATTGAGATGTTCACGCAGCTGGAAGGAAGGGGATGGGGGAGGAAGGATATCCAGGGAGAAGGGAGAGAGGGAAAGGGGAGAAGAGGTACAGACCAGCGAGGGGGGACGAAAAAGAAGCAGGAAAAGAGAAAAAAAAAGCATGCTCATCAACGTGTAGCATTTACAGGAAACAAAACCTCCATTGAAGGATAGGCAGAAAGGCGGGGAAGTGAGGAAGACGGCGGGCTGAGCAGGCCAGGGGAAAGTAAATTGGAGAACGTGAAAGTGAAGGGCAGGAGAAGGAGAGAACATGAAAGAGAACCTGAAACAGAAGGCAAAAGGCAATACGTAAGGTAAAAATGGGAGCAAAAGCGAAAGACGAAAAATGAGAAAGGAAAAGAAAAAAATGAGATTAAAATAGAATGTGAAAAGAAAGAAGGAAAAGGAACGGGAAGATCTGTAGAGAGAGAAAGCGAGAGAAGGAGTGAAGGGGGGGCAGGAGGCCCGGCCTGAGCGGTGGGGTCCACAGATACTAGGGACAGGCCGCACGGGAGGGGGCTTGGGCATTCTTTGGGCACGCCAGTCCAGGGTCAGTCAGGAGTGGGAGGGGTTTGTCTTTGGCAGCCTTCCCTATCCTGCCTCCCTGTCCCCTGTTCCCTGTCCTGTCCCCTCCCCCTCTCAGGAGTTCCCCTATTACAGGCAGGCTTCTGGAAGATTCTAGAATTTTCTTACAACTGACCCTCAAAAAGGATCTGAGTATTTCATTCACGCTGAGGTATAAATGACTATGAAGGCTTAATGGGATACTTCTGGCTGGGCTCACATTTTCCTTGTTCGATTTTATTTCTAATGGCAAATTCTGAGACATTGGGCATCCAGGTAGGGAAAATTTTAGGGGATATGAAGCTGGTGGCCAGAGTCTCAGCCCATAATCAAGTCTTTCCTGCTTCCTGAATGTTCTGTGGGGTACGCTTTGCAGACCCAAAGTTCTTTTTTTGAGTAATAGATGGGCATGATGTGACTAAGCCTTGGGCCTACATGGCCCGGGGTAAACGTTGGGTCCCGAGACGGAGGCTTCTGCTCGGGACCCCAGTCCTGAGTAGAGAGACCAGAAAGTGAGGCCTCTGGGGGACAGAGGATGAGAAACCTTGTCCTTTGTCCTTGGGGCTCAATGGGACTCTTGCAGAGACCAGGGCCTGGGAAGGAGGAAGGGAAGAGGGACCAGGAGGGGACTATTCTGCAGTGTCCTTGAACGCCCAAATTCTGCCCACGCCGCCTTCTGTGCTGACGTCAGTCAGAGGGAAGAAAGGAAGAAGGAAGGAAAAAACCTTAATAAAGAGAATTTCCAAAAAAACTCCTGGAGAAAAATAAATAGGTCAAACCTCAAAGCAGCCCAGAGAACTCTCCTTAATGGTCCAGCCCACCACTTGCATTTTGAAATTACAGGCCTTCATATTTATGTAACCTGGCCCGTGAGGTAGGCGAGGGCAGGACCCCTTCCCACCGTGTGGATGAGGCTTCCGAGGCCGGGAGGGCCCTACCCAGGGTCCCAGAGCCTGTCAGAAGCCCCGGGGGAGGCAAGCCTGAGGATCTCACCCACGTCTGCCCCCTCCTTGGAAGAAAGAGAGATGAGGGGCATTGTTAGTATTCTAATGCCTCGGGAGTGGCCTCTATTTCTCCCACCTTGTCCTGTGCCTTCCTAAGTGGAAAGAAATTACACTCTGGAGCCTCGCCCTCTCCTGACTTTCCCAGTCCATTCTGGAGAAGTGCCAGGGCCTGAACACCACTGTGGTCTCTCCCGGTGGCTCATTTAACAGCCCCAACTTGTGTCATTGGAAAGGGCTCCCGGCCCTTCCTGCCCAGGCGCCCAACTAGCGACCCAGAGCTCACCCGGGACGCTAGGTCCCTGTCTTTCTGGAGGATGATGCCCTGCGCTGACCGCTGGCGTGAAAGCTGATCAGACACTTCGATTCCCCGCCTCTTCACTGACATTTTGGCTTTTCTTTCTGACGTGTCAAATTTTTTGCCCATCAGCATCTCATTGCTATTTTTAATTGCCTATTTCTAATGACGAGGAGGTAAAACAGTTAGTTCTCCATCAATGTACTGGCCGTTTGGCTTCCTCATCTTTCCATTGGGTTTCCTGGTTTTCTTGTGTTCATTTGCAGTGTTTTGTAGTCTAGTGTCTATTCCTTTGTTGGTTTTAGACGATGGTCATTGTCTCCTCCCAATCTGCCTCCCATCAGATAACCGTGGTTCTGGGGCCATGTTCGAAGAGCTATTTTTCATTTTGATGTAGTCTAGTTCACCGATCTTTGCCATGTGGTTTATGTTTCTGATGTCTAATTGAAGAAATCCTTCCCACCCTAATGTCAAAAAGATACTCTTTTACATATTCTTCTATGGAATACGTAGCATTTTTCTCTTACATCGAGGCCTTTTTGGAGTTCATTTTTGAATGTGGTTTGAATTAGAGCCACAATTTTATTCATCCAGTGAGTCAGTTACCCCAACAGAATATACTAAATAATTCATTTTTTTTTTCCTCCACTGAATCCTGGTGCCTTCTTATTCTTATTTTTTTTTAATCATATATCACGGGTCTCTTTCTAAGTTACTTTCGAAGTTCTATGTGTCTGTTTCTGTGCTAGTACTCCACTATCTTTATGACATCATAAAATGTCTTGTTCTTAGGCTTTTTTTAAAGAGCGATTTATAGTAACTTTTCAGTCTTATTACTACTGTGTGACTCTTCCACTGACTCTGCTGAAAACCCCAGATAAACAAAGACTCTCCTTTAGTTGGTCAGAACT
>JAPYYJ010001220.1:0-14481 GCA_028533885.1 Nasua narica | reverse complement strand
TCTCTCTCAAATAAATAGATAAATAAAATCTTTAAAAAATGTAGAACATATGGACATTGGGGAGTGTATGTGCTATGGTAAGTGCTGTGAAATGTGTAAGCCTGATGATTCACAGACATGTACCCTGGACCAAATAATACATTATATGTTAATAAAAAAAAATGTAGGGCAACACATCTTCTGGCCATGTCTCCTCCTGGAATCATTAGCCAATCCATAATCACTGGATTCCCAGAAACCGGTCTTTTCTGATGTTGGCTGCATTCTCGCCTTCCACATACGGAGGAGGATGTCAGTCAGAAGGGCCTATTGATCTTGCAGAATGACAGTCTCAAAAGCCCTTGGAGCAAACAGACATGGCCTCCCCAAGCATGCTTTATTATGTGGTCTGGAGTGGTCTCCCTGGGTGCCAGCAGGGAAGGGCTGGTGGACGGTAGGGCATGGGACAAAGCTAAGACAAACCACTTCATAACCACTTCATATAAACCACTTCAGTTAAAAGTTGTTTAGGAAAGTGGTATTCTCTCCAAGTCCGTTTTTTTTAGTGACGTGGTCACTGAAAGCGAGGTGCTGTTGGTCGTCATCCTTTTGGTATTCCTCCCCTTGGACTCTCTATTTGAACATGACCCCAAATATATTGGTTTTGAAGTTAAAAATTATGTCACAAACATCCCTTTTCTTTTTTAAGATATTATTTATTTATTTATTTTAGAGAGCACGAGAGCATGAGGAAGGGGCAGAGGGAGAGAGAAAGAGAGAATCTCATGTAGAGTCCGTGCTGAGTGCCGAGCCCAACATGGGGTTCGAGCTCATGACCTGGAGAGTGTGATCTGAGCTGAAACCAAACGTCGGTTGCTTAACCCTCTGAGCCTCCCAGGTACCCCACCAATGTTCCCCTTTTCAATTTGTGTCTTTACTTGCCATCTTTATAATCAATAACAGGATTTTATAATATGTCTTGCTCCCTGATTGTCTACCTTTCCACAGTATTTTTTTTTATATTTTATTTATTTACTTTGGAGAGAGAGAGAGAGCAGGAGCAGGAGGAGCAGAGGGAGAGGGAGAGCAAGAATCTCAAGCAGACTCCCTGCTGAGCACAGAGCCCAACATAGGACTTCATCTCAGGACCCTGGGATCTGAGCCATAACTAAGAGTCTGACACTTAACCGAATGAGCCACCCAGTGTCCCTAGAGCCCCACAGTATTAATGAAAACTGACAAAGTTAACTCATTCTGGAATGAATTTTAGCGTAACTTTGATCTTCCAAAGTATCACTGTTTTGACATAGACCCGTCACACAGAAAAAGAAACAAAAGTGGAAAATTATGAATTTTTGCCAGATAGAGACAAGGTTTAGACACAATCCTTAATTGCATATCGTTTCGATAATTATCCTTCTTATTTTGTTTAGTTTTATCTGTGTATTTTTGGTTATTCTGTTGTATGAATTAGGTTCAAATATTTGATATGAGTCATGCTACAGTATGAAGATATTTAGATTGGGTGTCAGGCCTCTTGTTTCTAGACTGACTCTGTAGTCCAGCTCTTATACTAATCACATTTGACTAAGCTTCAACTGATCTAACACAAAAATTATATTATCTGAACCCTAAGTTCCCCTATGTATTAAAAGTCTAGACAGCTATGGTTTAAGTTATTAAATAACTTTGACTTAGGCTGTTACAACCCAAATTTATGTAATTTTGACCACACCATTCCCCTTTTATATCTTATAGATTTATGGATTAAAAAAATTAAGCTCTCCCTAGATAGTTATTGGAATATCACTAACATTCACATCAATCCTCTCCCCAAAACAGTGAGAATAAACCTAACATGATGAATATAATTTGAAGTAACTAGAACATTCTTTGCTACATATAAAAGAACTATACCTGAGCCTATAGAAGTGGGTCCTATCATTTATCTACTCATTTTTAGATAAGAGAATTGCCATTCCTTATATGCTATAAACTATAAATATAGTTTTCATTAGTGATTTAAAATACCAAATTCAAACGTATTGAAATTTTATTCTTTTTTAAAGGGTAAAACTTTCTAATCAGGGTCAGAAACAGGAGGAATATAGAAAGTGCTGGGGTATTCTTTCCTCTTACCCTGCTTACCTATCCCCAGTTAGGCATCGCCACTTGAGACTCTGCCGAGATAAAAAAGGAGAGGAGGAAACAAGGTGATGAGGGATTTATTTGCGGCTTCTTAATTTATGTTCCAGTTATTGATAACCTGTCTACCTTCAGTCTCTAAATTTACTACCTAGTCATTTTTTTGTTCAGTTTTATTATTTTTGCAGTCTATATTGGAAGAGGAAGTCTACAGACCCTGAGCAGTCCTGCATCCCCTTGACTGTGTCAGCCTGCAAGGCTTGCCTTCACACAGAGAACTTTCTGTGGTTAGTTCACGTAAGTATCTAAGTAGGTTAAGAAGATCACTGAGTGACTACGTGTATCTGTTTGCTCCAAAAGAGAGGCAGCTCGTTTGACTATGGCTTGCTACAATGATTGCTGCTTGAGAAAAGGGAGTATCTGGCCATTGGCCCCAGGTTTCTTCCCAGTAAAGATACTCACTCTGTGTGCAGGTATCCTCTGGCTCTCCATACACATGGTGCTGTGGGAACTGGGGCTCGAAAGACCCACACAAGTATGCTGACATGGGGAATGCTGCTTTCGTCTCACCTCTGATTCAATAATTCCCTGGTTTTTGTCAGTTTCCCTGAAATTGTGGCCAATTAGCTTAGTATCTTGCAAGTAGGGAAAAATCCCACAGTTTTTCACAATTCTTGACAGTGTTTGGCAATGAGAATGGCCTGCTAACAGAGATAAAGCTTCCTGGAAAAGGAGAAAGACCTGGGCCCTGCTGGCCAATTGATGGATTTGAGGGAAGTTCTTGGGAATTTGCAGCAAGTTTACTGACGGAATGGTATGGTCAGATGAACAATAAATATTTCTGAACCATGCTGTTGCCTTTAGTGACGAGAAATTAAGCAGTTTTTACCAGTGTATTTCTTGAATATTTAAGTGACTGTGATTAAAAACCTTTCAAAAAAAGTTAATAAGGAAAAGGGAGTAGCTAATTTTAATTAAAGCATTGCTTGAATAAATACATATTTGAGAAGAGACAGCAACTATATTCTAGATTATCTCTCATTAATTTAGCATTTCATACCCATATACTCATTATCAAAATTGCTACCCTAAGAAAACCAGTATCTGATTACTTTCCTTTACTAATGACTAATTAATAAGAGCTAGTTTAAGATTAAAAACCTAAGATCCTATGAATTATTTACAAGTTATTATTTATAATCTCAATCACATAAAGTAATTTTAATCTCTGTCTTTTTCATCACATTATCTGCCCCATTTTCCCAACTATACTTCACTGTATATTAACCACAGGGTAACTGTAACATGTAATAAAAGATAATTCTGTGCCTCACAAAGTGCCTATTTGAAAAGTATCATAGGGGCGCCTGGGTGGCTCAGTCGTTAAGCGCCTGCCTTCGACTTGGGTCATGATCCCAGGGTCCTGGGATCGAGCCCCGCATCGGGCTCCCGGCTCCACGGGAAGCCTGCTTCTCATTCTCCTATCCCCCTGCTTGTGTTCCCTCTCTCGCTGTGTCTCTCTCTCTCTCAGATAAATAAATAAAATCTTTAAAAAAAAAAAAAGAAAAGTATCATAAATATTTTCATTAAACATTGCAAGAAGGAAAGCATGGTAGAAAAGATTGAGAGAATGCACTGGAGTAAAGACCTGAGTAGGACTTGGAATTTCCACAGCAGAGTTCGTTCTTAATGAGTGGTTACTTTGTGTCTGGTATTGTTCTGAGGGTTTCACATTCACTTATTTACTACAGTGATGCTGTGGTTAGGCTTCACCAATAACTACATTTTACAAAGGAGGAAAATAAGAAACAGAGTTCCAGTAAGAAATAGAGTTCCAGTTCCTGCTTCAGAGTCAAATTTTTAGCTGCTGTGCTAGGTCAGGTTAAGTGTAGGTCTTAATTTTTCTAGGTCTGAGTTCCCTCACGTGAAAAGGTGGACAGGTTAACATTGAAGATGCCTTTCAGGAATAAGAATTTTTATGTCTTCAGAGGAGAAATCACATTTACCTGGTCAAAATTTTTTTAAGCATATAATTAACTTCCTGATTACAAGCTTTAAGTTTCTGAAATTTCATAACTGCTTACAGACTTTATATTCCTTTTGTAAGTTTTTGTTTTAATTTCAGTTAGTCAGCATACAGTGTTATATTAGTTTCAGTTGTACAGTACGATTCCGTACATCACCTGGTGCTCATCACAAAAAGTGCATTCCTTCATCCCGATCACCTGTTTTCCCCAGCTCCCCACCCCCACCCTCCCCTCCCCAGTAACCCTCAATTTGTTCTCTATAGTTAAGAGTCTGTTTCTTGGTCTCTCTTTCCTTTTGCTATTTTGTTTTGTTTCTTACAGACTTTTTATTCTTACCGTCTTAGACAGTCTCGGTGATCGTATTTTACAAATATGATCTCCTAAGATTCACTATTAATAATTCAAATGTGAATAACTTGGGACGTACTAAGCACACACAAAAAAATTAATGTTCTCCAAAGTAAGACACTTTCACATACACTTTCTTAAAGATGCCATCTTTACTAAAATCTTGTCAGACCAAAGACTACTCAAGGTCGTGGTATCTCTCTTATTTAAACAAAATTTGAGTTCCCCTCCCCCCAAATTCCTCACTTTAAACGTATATTAGCGAAACCTATTTATTATTATGTTTTGGGGCAAAAGAAAAGACTCACATCTTAGATCTTGAACTAAGATATAAACTACAGAGTATTGTTTGGCCAACAGTCAAATACTACGGCATTTAACCCTTAACCTTTCCCGTCTCTAGGACATTTTCTCTTTTTATCAGAATATTAATCTCTCCATGTTAGCTACTTCTGCCTTCTCAGCATAGTTAACCTTAATTCATGGTGATCTTGTCAAAATAATTCTATTTCACCTTTTAGAGCAATTCCAGCTGTTTCTTTTTGTAACGGAGTTTGGTTTTTACTGAAAGAGCATACAAATCAGACAAGGTAAGAGTCAGAGTTTATTCTTTTCTTCTAGATAAAGTGTTTGCATTGTGAACAAAAGATTAATTATATCTTTAAAAGGTAAGTAAACTAGTTTTTCTTAGCATAATTATGACGCATTGCTTACATATTTAAGACAAATGCCTTAAGTATAGCCCACACTGAGTAATTCCTGTGACAAAGATGACTATTAAAAATTATACCAAACAAAAATTTATATAAACTTGTCCCACATTTCCTGTATTTTTCAAATATGCATCTCAAAATGTGTGGTTCACATGAGCCAAAGATCCACAGGACTTTCAACCAAAGTGTGATCATTTTTCCCAAAGTATTAGGGTATATTGAATGAGTATGTGAGAAATAATGCTTTCATTTGTTTTAGCATATTAATACCCATTTATAACAAGAAATCGACTATAGAAGGAGCAGAGGTTGGCAAGTGATTGTTCAGGTTCTAAGTTTGTTCCACTGTAGCCTTGTTTCTTTGTTATTAATCACTCTTTTGTATAGTATTATACATTATTATATCAGCTTCAAATGAGAAAACATAGGGGCTATGTATTTCAAGAATTTGGCTTGGCAACCTCAGAAGTTTAGCTAAAGTGAAGCAGTAAAGTCCTTAATTATCTTTGGTATTTCCCTTCCGAAGTGTTATGTATCTTTTCCACCACAGGTCTTCCTTACTTCTTATCTAGAGTATGACATCACTGTCTTACCTGGGCTACCCATCCACAACCTGTCTGTCTACAACTTGCCCCTCATGCCATATAAACATAATTGACAAATTATCTTTCTGAAGCATAGTTCTGATGATATTATTTGGAATCAAATTTTTAAACTATAATTTACATTAAATGATATGCCTACATTTTAATTCTGCAGTATGATGCTGTGACAAGTGTACAAACCTTTAAACTATTGCCAAAATCAAGATCCTGAGAATTTCTATCACTCCAGAACATTCTTTCATGTCCCTATTCATTCAGTTCTCTCCCAAACTCTGACCCCAGACAACTAAGCTGATTTAGATCACAATAGCTTATTTTTACCTCTCCTGGGACCTTATAAAAAAATATTGAACAGGTTGGATGTCTAGCTTCTTTAGCCAGTCATGCTTTTTGTAGCTGTATCTGAAGTTTGTTCTTGTTAATTGATGAGTCATACCCCATTGCATGCATGTACTAGTTTGTTTTTCATCTCACGTGTTTATGTTTATCTGGGTTGTTTCAAGTCAGAAGTGAATATAAATAAAGCAGCTATGAATAGTACTGTATGTCACTGATGGACATAGGTTTTCACCTCTCTTGGGAAAATACAAAATCTGTTAAACTTTAACAAGAAACATCAAGATATTTTTCAAGGTCACTCTTAATGTACATCAGAACTCAAATAGCTCATATTCTGGTCAATACTTGATATTGTAAGTGTTTTTGGTTTTTGTCATTTTAGTGATTGTGCTGTATCTCATTGTGGTTTTAAGTTTAAGCTCTTGTCTTCTAATGAATGTCTCTTCATGATCTTATGAGTCATCTAATTATCTTATTTTGTGAGGTATCTGCTTAAGACTTGCTCATTTAGAAAAATGTTCTTTGGGGCCCCTGGGTGGCGCAGTTGGTTGAGCGACTGCCTTTGGCTCAGGTCATGGTCCCGGAGTCCCGGGATCGAGTCCCACATTGGGCTCCCAGCTCCATGGGGAGTCCGCTTCTCACTCTAACCTGCTCTCTCTCACTCTCTCTCTTTCCTAATAAATAAATAAATAAATAAATAAAATCTTTAAAAAAAAAAAAAGAAAAATTTTCTTTGTTTTAAATATTAATTTGTAAAAGTCCGTATATGTCTTAGATAGAAACTTTTTGTCATATATAGGTTTGGAATATACTTTTTACTCCAGTGTGAGCCTTTTTTAAAAGCAGAAACCTTAACTTGTCCTGACAAGTAACTTAACAGTTAATGCATTTGTGACTAATGCTTTCTGTATCATCTCTCCTAGAAAGTTTTGCCTATACCAATTTTGTTAAGACTTTTTTCTATATTTTCTTTTAAAAAAATATTTATTTATTTGAGTGAGAGAGAGCAAGCCCATGCAAGCATACACAAGTGGAAGGAGGGGCAAAGGGCGAGGAAAAGGGACAAGCAGGCTGAGGCTCAACTGGGGAGGAGGGAAGGCTCTGTGAGTGTCTCCATGAGGGTCTCCAGGAGGGGCTCCCTATAGGCTCCAAGTGGGGCTCAATCCCAGGACCCTAAGATCGTGACCTGAGCCAAAGTCAAACACTTAACCCAACTGAGCCACCCAGGTGCCACAGATTTTTCTCTATATTTTCTTTTTTTTTTTAAAGATTTTATTTATTTGACAGAGAGAGACACAGCGAGAGAGGGAACACAAGCAGGGGAAGTGGAAGAGGGAGAAGCAGGCTTCCTGCTGAGCAGGGAGCCTGATGTGGGGCTCGAACCCAGGACCTTGGGATCATGACGTGAGCCAAAGGCAGACGCTTAAAGACTGAGCCACCCAGGCACCCCTCTATATTTTCTACTTAAAGATTAACAATTTTAACTTCTATGTTTATGAAAAATAGTCATTTTGAATTTTTAGAAATAATAATATAGAAGGCTCAATGTTCACACTTTACATACAGACACCCAGTTGTTCTGGGAGCAGTCATGGAAAAGACTATCTTTTCTCCATTGAATGATCTTGGCATCTTTGCTGGAAACAGGCTGTATGAATCTACTTCTAGATTCTATTAGGTTCCTTCCATCCATGTATCTATCCTGATGACATGCTCCACTCTGCTTCACTGCAGCTCTAGAGTAGATCTTGAAAGAGGATAGTGTAAGTCACTCCATATATTTTTCTTTTTCACTACTGCTTCTATATGGAAAGAAGCTCAGAAATAGTATCATATGGCAATTGAAGTCACAGGGAAAAAAAAGAGAATGTGCAATTATAATCCTGGAAGGGGAGAGAAATAAAGAGGAAGAAGAAATATTTGAAAAATATTGTGACATCTATTGATGTGTACCTTAAATATATTGCCAGATTGACGGCTGGTTCACCATACTGGGTAAGTAATGCTGATCATATACCTGAAAGATACTCATACTTGTTACAAGAAGCCATAAAACACTATTTCAAAAGCTTGTTTTCAAACAAGATCTCATGGAGATAAAATGTGAAATTTCAACAAACTCTAAAAAACCAATGATTTACGTGTTTTTTTTAACTATATCTATATATTCTGAAATATATAGCTTTGAAATAATTTATATTTTATAATAGAAATCTGTTGGACTATTGTAGCAATTAAATTTATTAGGGTACTAATGTACTAAGATTTTATTTGAAATGTAAATTTTTACCTTCATAAAACCAATAAAAAGTTTAGTTATTAGAACGAAATGTAAAGTATAAAAGAAGAATGTTGCTTTTGCATTTGAGTAATTTTGTAGAGTAATATACTTATCATACAGCACCATAACCTACAATTTTGACCACTAAGTTGAAACACAGAGTTTAAAGTAAAAAAGAAACAAAGGGAATATCTTTTTTTTTAAGATTATTTATTTATTTATTTATTTGACAGAGAGAGAGAGATTACAAGTAGGCAGAGAAGCAGGCAGAGAGAGGGGAGGAAGCAGGCTCCCTGCTGAGCAGAGAGCCTGATGCAGGACTCAATCCCAGGACCCAGAGATCATGACCTGAGCCAAAGGTTTAACGCACTGAGCCACCCAGACACCCCCAAAGGGAAGATCTTTATTGTGAGAACTGAAATCATAAATTTCCTAGAAGAAAACAGGCACTAATCTCTTTGACATCAGCCTTAAAAACATTTTTCTAGATACGCCACCCTGGGCAAGGGAAACAAAAGCGAAATCAACTATTGTATTTACACCAAAATGAAAAAGTTTTGCACAGTGAAGGAAACCATCAACAAAGAAAAAAGACAAACTACTGAACAGGAGAAGATAGTTACAAATGATAGAGCTGATAAGGAGTTAATGGTCCAAATATATGAAGAAATTATGTAACTCAACACCAAAAGACAAATAATCCACTTAGACATAGGGAGAGGATCTGAATAGGCATATTTTCCAAAGAAGATATACAGATGGCCAACAGACATGAAAAGATGCTTAACGTCACTGATCATCAGGAAAATGCGAATCTAAACCTCAATGAGATATTTCTTCACACCTGTCAGAATGGCTAGAATCAAAAAGCAAAGAAATAACAACCGTTGCCAAGGGGAGAAAAAGTAAGTATGGTAAATTGTAAATAAAGATGTAAATTGGTGCAGCCACTGTGGAAAACAGTATGGAGATTCTCCATGTAATTAAAAATAGAAATACCAGATAATCCAGTTATCCCATTACTGGGTATTTACCTATAGAAAATTCAAATACCAACTTGAAAAGATATAGGCACCACTATGTTTATGGCAGCATTACTTATAATAGCTGAGATGCGGAAGAAGCCCAAGTGTCTTCAATAGATGACTGGATAAAGAAGATGTGCTATATGTATGTATACATATATATGAATATTATTGAGCTATCAAAAAGGATGAGATCTTGCCATTTGTGACAACATAGACAGACCCAAAAGACAATATGCTAAGTAAAATAAGTCAGAGAAAGACAAATACATATGATTTTACTTATATGTGGAATCTAAAAAAACAAAACAACAAATAAACCATAAAACAGACTCTTAAATACAGAGAAGAAACTGGTAGCTGCCAGAGGGGAGGTAGGTGGATGAATGAGTGAAACAGATAAAGGGGATGAGGAGGTACAAACTTCCAGTCATAAAATAAATAAGTCACAAAGATGAAAGCACAACAAAGGCAATACAGTCAATAATGTTGTAATAACATTGTATGATGACTATACTTATCATGGTCAGCACTAAGTAATGTATAGAATTGTTGAATCAATACATTGTACACATGAAATTAATACAACATTGTGTGGTAAATGTATTTTAATAAAAATAGTAACAAAGAGCAGACTACTGAGATTGTTCAGAAAAAATCAATGTAAACATAAGAAATACTTTTATTTTAAAAATTTTTAAAGGAGACACATATAAACTTAACAAATTTGTGTGAAATAATTTTCAATTTCTCTTCTCTCTTACCCATTGTATCTTAGTACCAAGATCTGCTATTTTTGAAGAATAAAGTGTTCTGTTAAGTTCAGTGGTTTAAAATAATGCAATTTATTAGCATCACACAGGAGTTAGTATTTTTGAAATAATACAAATATACTTTACAATTTGTAGTTTTAATAGGATGTGGTTAAATCTGTCTTTTTGCCTTTCTTCTTGGGATTTACTCAAAATTTCTAAAGAGAATGAGAAAGAAAATGCAAATTCTACCTTTGATAAACCTTACAGAAACCACAAACTTTGTATCACAAGTGAATAGGAAGGGATTCCAAATGTAGCAATGGTCAAAGGGGAGTGCAGGGAGAGAGCAATCTCCCTTTAGGGTACACCAAGAGGTATACTTCTCCAAAGTAAGAGACACAAAGGCATCAACTGACAGGTCCCTGTTTGCAATAATGGGAAGTAGGTCCCTAATAAGGCACTGGGAGCTACTGTGGACTTGATTTGATTTCCAATCATAGAGAAGAGCAATATTTTCATAAACCAACTTACCAGTCAGGCAGCATAGAAGACAGAGATTGAACTGGAAGCAATATACTCAGTTGCCTGAGAGAAGTAACAGATGAAAGAACTTGTCCACAGAATCCTTTCCTATATCTAATTCACAATAACTTGGAAATGACCTGGACTTGCCAATGGGGAAAGCCAATGGGACAGTCCAGTTCCTCAAGGGAGAGAAAGTATGACTCAATAACATTATACATGATACAGTCATCATTCAACTACAAAAGTAACAGACACATTTTTGCAATAACACAGGGGATATATTGCTCATATATTGCTTATTATTTAATTTACTGCTCAAGGCTGAACTTCAGGCAACCTTGAAATGATGATGAATTTATGACAAGAAGAATGTGTGACAATAAATGAGTTAAATATGGAGTTTTGGTTTACAAATTACCACATGAATGTCATAACCCTAGCATCTTGGAAAAGACAAAAGTAAAAAGATTTGTCACAGAGAGGTGAAAAGAAATTGTAATTTCCCCATAATGTAATTTCCCCATTTTTACACATGTAAAAAATTATTTAAGACTAACAAAATACCAGATGTATGGGTACTTTAATTATTTGTAAGTAAATTTTCCTTCTATGAAATAATTTATTTATATAATGAAACAGTAAAATATATAAAATGTTAACTAAAGCAAATCAAGATTAAAAAGAAGATAGTAAAATCATATAAAATAAGAAATCCCAAGTGGAAAGTTGCCATAAATATATAGGAAATTATTATAAATATTTTAAGAGAGTTCTTTGTTCAACTGCATGAAATAAATTTGTAAACCTGGATAACATAGATGCTTCTCATGAAAATATAAGTTATCGAACCTGACACACAAGGTATAAAAAGTCTAAACTGAAAAAAAAATGGCCATAATAAATAAATTGTATTTTCGAAGAGATTCTTCACTCAAGAAAACACTGGGCTTAAATTTTTCCACAGAAGTACCTCACAGAGATTATAAGTGACATATCTGATACATGCCCTTTAGCATTATCTTTAAGGTTCAGAATTGTACATCAGTAAAAAGAATCAAAAGTAGTGACTAAAAAGAAGTAACATATGCTGCTATCTGAACAGATTCATTGAACTTATGCAGTTATACTGACGAAAATAATTTAACCAATATCCATCACTTTGGATATTAACCATCGCAAACATATATTCTCATGATTCAATATTTTGACATCAACATACAGTGGGCAATTAATTCACTTGCATTGGTTTACTTATAGTGCTGTCCAAAGCAATACTGGTGGGAAGAGGAGAATATAAAAATGTAAGAAATCAAAATGTAATTTTAGTTTTTCAACAAGTTTGAGTCATGCAGAATCGTGTGCCTTTTCTCACATCACTGAAAATTATAGTCCAAACTATAAGCAGTTGTCTGTGACTGAGTTGGCTTTGTTTTCCATCATCAAACAAAAGATGATCCTTAAGTAATTATCTTTTAAGTACAATCGAACAATTAAATTTGGTGTAACTCATACCATTTTTATATAAGGTACTTTAGCTTTCTCAGATTATAGGAGCTTCCAATTAGTTTTATTAGAATCAGGATGTGATTTCGTGTAGACAGTGAACTCTGTGGCCCAATGACAAAAACCAAGCAAATAGCATTTTATTACGTTTGGTCCACATGAAGCCAAATAACCATTTAAAATATCTTGTTAAAAATACTTAATTTATATTTATATGAAATCAATGAGTAAATGCCAAAATTGTCTATTTTAAAATTTCTACTTCATCAATGACCAATCTCAAATCAGCATTAGAAGAAAAAAATCTGCTGGAAAAATTGCATTTGGCACCATTGAGGGTTTGTTACTCTTATAAATACCTTCTTATATTGTATCTCAATAGCATCTAACTCCATTCAGAAATGAATTGGTGGTTCTTCCAATCAGTTAATAAACTATATTTCTGTTTAAAAATATGACTATGGGGCATTTCAATGGCTCACTTGGTTAAGTGGCTGACTCTTGATTTTGGCTCAGGTCATGATCTCAGTGTCCCAGGATTGAACACTGGGGCAGCCTCCACACTCAACAGGGAGTCTGCTTGAAGATTCTCTCTCTCCCTCATCCACTGCCCCCCACCCAGGCTCATGGATGTGCACACATGCGCAGGCCCTCTCTCTCTCAAATAAATAAATAAATCTTTAAAAATAAAACAAAATAAAAAATCAAAATCCAATTATATTTAACTTGAACAGAAAATATCAAAGAGCGGATGTAGAATAGCTTCGACTTCATTCTTACATGAATGTTACAGTATGCTTAATCACATCAATAATAATAATATGATGGACACTGAGGATAGCCATGAAAAAAATGTCAATATTACCAAGGATAAGAGCAGAAGTAAATTGCTATTTCTGACTTACAAATGGAGAAAGTGAAGTGTACATAGAACCACACTCAGAAAAGAGTCAATAACCAAACTAGATCTTTATAAACCCCAAATTCCCAAGCTACTCACATTCTCTGAAATCATATTACTTCCTTTATGTTTTGGAACTATATTTGTTATGGGTCTCTTTCATTACAAAGTTGGCCAAGTGGTAAACTCCCTTAAAATCTTGAGGTTTTGCATGCAGATTATCTTGACAAAGGTATATGGTAAGAAGAAAAATGAGTTAATAATTCTCAAGTGATTTTGGCTTAGGAGAGAAATTCATATACATCATTGTGTATATGACAAAATCTTTCCTGTTTATGAGAAAGAAGGATCATATATGAAAGACTTCTAGCTTCAGTTGTGTTTAAAAATAGAGAATGGTATTTCCTTCTTGGTA
This sequence comes from Nasua narica, assembly GCA_028533885.1. NCBI lineage: Eukaryota > Metazoa > Chordata > Mammalia > Carnivora > Procyonidae > Nasua > Nasua narica. Next base: position 920 of record JAPYYJ010001220.1, on the reverse strand, counting down.
CAATCCCTAATAACATTTTATCTTCCAGCTTTAGTAGATGTTTTGATATTTATGATAGCAATATTTAAAAACTTTATTAATTTGTGTTATTCAGTGTTATGACTGCAATTCATCTTGGGTGTTTTTGTTTGTTTGTTTATCTTTTAAACATTTTATTTATCCATTTGAGAGAAAGAGACAAAGATAGTGACAGAAATAGTGAGAGAGAGCACGAGCAAGGAGAGAGAAAAGCAGGCTCCCCACTGAGCAGGGAGCCCCATGCAGGGCTCCATCCCCAGACCCAGGGTCATGACCTGAGCCAAAAGCAGACACTTAACTGACTAAATCACCCAGGTACCCCAGATCTTTTTTTTTTTGAGCATATTTTATTTTTAGTCTTAGCATTTTGCAAGTATGATTGCTAATTTTGAATGATTCTGAGCATATTGTTATAATTACTATATAATAAAACTATTATTTTAATTCCTATAGCAGTTATTGTGTGGAAATGACAACACAGATGCCGGGTTAATATCTGAGATTCAGTGATGATTAGACATGGTTCCTGCTCTCAAGGAGCTTAGTTTAATGGGAGAAAAAGCAATATAAGTGAATAAAAACAATCTCTTCACATATCTTCCTTTCTTATGTATGAAATCGTAAGACTTAAGCTCTGCAGTTTCAAATATTGCAAACATCACCTAGAATTTGTTGTTGATTTGTTGTTGGTAATAAGAGTTGTGCTCAAAAAGAAAAAATAAGAGCTGTGCTCAATTTACCTTTTTATCAAAAGTTAATACAATAATAATTCCAAATTATTTAAATAGAATAAAGTATGCTATAAAACCACTAGGGAAGGAACAATTAATTTGACCTGAAATGAGACAGATATTTCCACACAATTGTCAGATATCAGTTTCTGAGGGTTTATCTTTTTTTTT
>JAPYYJ010000122.1:24579-49256 GCA_028533885.1 Nasua narica | reverse complement strand
AGATTCAAATCAAAACCACACTGAGATACCACCTTACGCCAATTAGAATGGCCAAAATCGACAAGACAGTAAACAACAAATGCTGGAGAGGATGTGGAGAAAGGGGAACCCTCCTCCACTGTTGGTGGGGATGTAAGTTGGTGCAGCCACTTTGTAAAACATTATGGAGATTCCTCAGGAAATTAAATATACAGCTACCCTATGACCCTGCAATTGCACCACTCGGTGTTTACCCCAAAGAAGCAGATGCAGTACATAGAAGGGCCACATGTACCCCAAAGTTCATAGCCACAATTGCCACAATAGCTGAACTGTGGAAAGAACCAAAATGCCGTTCAACTGATGAATGGATAAGGAAGATGTGGTACAATGGAGTATTATGCCTCCATCAGAAAGGATGAATATCCAACTTTTTTATCAACATGGACAGGACTAGAAGAGACTATGCGTAGTGAAATAAGTCAAGCGGCGAGAGGCAATTATCTTATGGTCTCACTTACGTGTGGAGTATAAAGAAAATCATGGAGGGCATCGTGAGAAGGAAGGGAAGGGCGAATGGCAGGAAATCGGGGGCGGTGTTGAACCAGGAGAGACTGTGGACTCTGAGCAACAAACTGAGGGTTTTGGAGGGGAGTGGTTGGGGGGTGGGTGAGCCTGGTGGTGGGTATTGAGAGGGGCACGTACTGCATGGAGCACTGTGTGTGGTGCATGAACAATCAATCTTGTAACACTGAAAAATTAAAATAAACAAATTTGGGGAATAAAAAATAACAGTGAAAGATTTAAAAAAACAAAAAGTAAAGCAACTGATTTCTGTGATTTGATTTTGTATTCTGCCACATTGCTTAATTGCTGTTTTCTAACAATTTGGGAGCAGACTCTTTGGGGTTTTCCACATAAAATATCATGTCATCTGCAAAGAGACAGAGTGTGACTAATTCTTTGCCAATTTGAATCCTTTTTATTTCCTTTCATTGTCTAATTGCTGTTGCTAGGACTTCTAGTACTATGTGGAACAATAATGGTGAGATTGAGCATCTGTGTCATATTCCTGATCTTAAGGGAAAGGGTCTCAGCATTTCTCCATTAAGACTGATATTTCCTGTGGGCTTCTCATACATGGCTTTAATCCGGAATGGATCTGTATTTTGTCAACTGCTTTTTCTGCATTAATTGATAAGACCATGTGGTTCTTCCCTCTTCTCTTATTGATTTGTTTTTTCACATTGATTGATTTGAGAATGTTGAACCACACTTCAATGCCAGGGATAAATCCCACTTGGTCGTGATGGATAATTGTTTTAATGCACTGTTGGACCCAATTACCTAGGATTTTGTTGAGAATTTTGGCATCCATATTCACCAGGGATATTGATCTAAATTTTTGTGTGTGTGTGATGGAGATTTGTTATTTTTTCCCAAAATACGTTTATTTTACTTTTTCAGTGTTATAAGATTAACTGTTCATTCACCATACCCAGTGCTCCATGCAATATGTGTCCTCCTCAATACCAACCACCAGGCTCTCCCAACCCTCCACCCCTCCCCTTCAAAACCCTCAGTTTGTTTCTCAGAGTCCATTCAGGGTAACAATTATCCAGGCAATGGCTAGGATGGAGAGAAACATAAATGACAACATAGAATCTCTAAGTGCAGAAATGAAAAAGCAGTATAGCAGATGTTTAAAATGCTATCAGTGAGATCCAATCAAATCTAAATCGTCTAACAGCTAGAGTTCCAGAGACAGAGGATAGAATTAGTGATCTAGAGGATAAAATGGTTGAGAAGAAAGGTCAGGAGGAGAGCTGGAACAAACTGCTTAGGAATCATGAGAAGAAACTTAGGGAATAAATGATGCCAAGAAACGTTCCAACATCAGAATTATTGGAATCCCAGAGGGAGTAGAGAAAGACAGAAAACTAGAAGATATAGCTGACCAAATTCTGAATGAAAATTTCCCCAATCTGGGGAATGGAACAAGTGTTTGTGTCTTAGAGGCAGAAAGGACACCCCCCCTCCCAAGAACAATGAGTCTAGAAAGACACCCAGACACATAACTGTAAAATTTGTAAATTATAATTTTAGATAAGAGGTCCTGAAGTCAGCTAGGGGGAAGAGATTATTTACATACAGAGGAAGATCCATCAGAATAGCTTCAGACCTGTCCACAGAAACCTGGCAAGCCAGAAAGGGCTGGCATGATGTATTCAGGGCACTAAACTAGAAGAACATGCAGCCAAAAATACTTTTTCCAGCAAGGCTGACATTCAAAATAGATGGAGAGATAAAGAACTTTCAAGACAGGCAAGGATTCAAAGAGTGTGTGACCACTAAAATTCTCTTTTTTGATGGGTTCTTTTCCTGGTTTGGGGATCAAGGTAATGCTGGCCTTACAGAGTGAGTCTGGAAGTTTGCCTTTTTTTTTCTATATTCGAAACAGCTTCAGAATAGGTGTTATTTCTTTTTTGAATGTGTGGTAGAATTCCTCAGGGAATCCATCAGGTCTTTAGAGTCTTGTTTTTTGGGAGGTTTTTGATCACTGTTTCAATCTAGTTCTGGTTATTGGCTTGTCCAGGTTGTCAATTTCTTCCTGTTTCAGGCTTCATAATTAATAGGTTTCCAGGAATACATCCATTTCTTCTAGTTTGCTTAACTTATTGGAATATAGCTGTTGATAATAATTTCTGACTATTACTTCTATTTCCTTGGTATTAGTCATGATCTTTCCCTTTTCAATCATAATTTTATTAAATTGAGTTATTTCTCTTTTCTTTTGGATTAGTCCGGCCAGAGGTTTATCAATCTTATTAATTCTTTCAATGAAGCAGCTTCTACTTTTATTAATGTGTTCTACCATATTTCTTCTTTCTAATTCACTGATCTATGCTCTAATCATAATTATTTCCCTTCTCATGCGTGGCTTAAGTTTAATTTGTTGTTAATTCCCCAGATCTTTTTTTTTTTTAAGATTTTTTATTTATTTATTTATTTGACAGAGAGAGAGAGATCACAAGTAGGCAGAGAGACAGGCAGCTGGGGGAGGGGGCTGAGCAGAGAGCCTGATGCGGGGCTCGATCCCAGGACCCTGAGATCATGACCTGGGCCGAAGGCACAGGCTTTAACCTACTGAGCCACCCAGGCGCCCCAATTCCCCAGATCTTTAAGGTGTAAAGATAGTTTTTGTTTTCAGGATTTTTCTTTTTCTTTTTCTTTTTTTTTTTTTTTTTTGAGTGAGGCTCAGATGGCTATGTGTTTCCCCTTAGGACCACTTTTGCCATATCCCACAGGTTTTAAACCAATATGCCTTTGTTCCTGTCAGTTTCCATGAATTGTTTAAATTATTCTTTGATTTCTTGGTTGACTCAGACATTCTTGAGCAGGATGATCTTTAGCCTCCAAGCGTTTGAATTCCTTCCAAACTTTTTCTTGTGATTGAGTTCCAGTTTCAAAGCATTGTGGCCTGAGAATATGCAGGGTAAAATTTAAATCTTTTAGTATCATTGAGACCTGATTTGTGACCCAGTATGTGGTCTATCCTGGAGAAATTTCCGTGTGCACTAGAGAAAAATGAGCATTCTGTTGTTTTATGGTGGAATGTGCTCTATATATCTGTAAGGTCCATCTGGTCCAGTGTGTCATTCAAAGCTCTTGTTTCATTATTTTCTGCTTAGAATATCTGTCTATTGCTGAGAGTGGAGTGTTGAGGTCTCCTACTATTGATGTTTTATCATCAATATGTCTCTTTATTTTGGTTATCAGTTGACTTATGTCGTTTTTGGCTCAAAAATTGGGGGCATATATATTTATAATAGTTAGATTTTCTTTTTGGATAGACCCTTTATGAACAATGTTGTGTCCTTCTATATATCTAACTACAGTCTTTCACTTAAAATCTAATTTATCTGGTATTAGAATTGTCACCTCAGCTTTCTTTTGAGGTCCATTGACATGAAAGATGGTTCTCCATCCCTTCACTTTTAATCTGGATGTATCTTTAGTTTCCAAATGAGTCTCTTGTAGGCAGCATATGGATGGGTCATGTCTTTTTATCCAATCTGCAACCCTGTGCAATTTTATGTGAGCATTTAGACCGTTCACGTTGAAAGTGATTTTTGAAAAATAAGATTTTATTGTTATCATGTTGCCTATGAAGTCCTTGTTTCTATAGACTGTCTCTGTATATTTCTGTTCTATGTCATTCTTGGCATCTCTCTTCTTTTATATAACCCCTGTTAATATTTCTTTCAGGGCTGACTTAGTGGTCACGTATTCTTTCAGTCTCATCAGTCCTGGAAGCTCCTTATCACTCCATCCATGCTGAATGATAGCCTTGCCAGATAAGGAATTCTTGCCTGCATGTTCTTCTCATTTAGTATCCTGAATATGTTTTTACAGCCCTTTCTTTCTTGCCAAGTTTATGTGGACAGTTCTGATGTTTTTCTTTTGTTCTTCGTTCTGTATGTAAGGAATCTCTTCCCTGTAACCTCCTTGAAAATGATTTCCTTGGTTCTAAGATTTGCCAGTTTTACTATTACATGTTGTGGCGTTGGTCTGGTCTCCTTGATCTTGGGAGGGGTCCTCTCTGTCTCTAGGACACAAATACTTGTTTCATTCCCTATGTTAGGGAAGTTCTCGGCTACAATTTGCTCCAATATATCTTCTAGCCCTCTCTGTCTCTCCACGTCCTCAGGGATCACAATAATTCTGACATTGGAATGTTTCATGGTCTCATTTATTTCTCTAATTATGTTTTTGTGGATTCTAAGCTGTTTGTTCCAGGTCTCTTCTTGTTCCCTCTTTTCTACCATTTTGTCTTTTAGATCACTAATTCATTCTTCTGCTTCATTTACACTGTTAGAGTATCTAGATTTGATTGGATCTCATTGATAGCCTTTTTAAGTTCTGCCAGATCAGCTCTCATTTCTGTCCTTAGAGAATCTATGTTTCCATTAATAGTTTTCCCCAGCCTCACTATTACCTTCATAACTGCTACCCTGAAGTCTATTTCTGACATCTTACTTATAGCCATATCCATTAGGTCTGTGGAAGAGGCCATTGTCTCTCGGTCTTTTCTTTCTTGGGAGTTCCTCCTCTTACTCATTCTGTTGAGTTGTGGATGAAAGGAGGTACAGCCAAAAATATCAACCACAATCCAGGCAAGGTGCACCCTGGGAAGGCTCAGAGCAATCAGAAGTCACCAGTACAAGAAAACAAACAAGAGAACAAAAAGAACAAAACAAAACAAAACCAACCAAATGAGATCCAAGAGTAAGATTTATAAAGTACAAAAACAAACAAACAAAAAAGAAAATATTGACACACACACACACACACACACACACAAGAACAGAAGAAGAAGAAGAAGAAGAAGAAGAAACAAAAATAAAATGGTGGGTGAGGAGGAAGGTGGAAGGTGGCTATAATCCCTTGATGTGGGTGAGGAAGGGTATTTCAGTTCTTCCTGGGTGTATTTTATTATCTTTGTTAGAGAACTGTACTTCCCAGAGATACAGGGATATTAAAACTAACTAACTAACTAACTAACTAACTAACTAACTAACTATATATACATATATATATTTATTTATATATATATATAAATATATTTATAAATTTATATTAGTATTGGATAGAGAAAAGAGGACTACATTGAAGCTTATATCTATCTATCTATCATCTATCTATCTATCTATCTATAAAGAAAAAGAAAAAAGTATATATGTGAAAAAGTTCAATTTAAAAGTCACTATGGAGTATGATGTATTGATCATCTAGTTGAAATGATAACTAGGGAAAAGGAAAGAAAACAAACAAACAAAAACAAACAGAAGAAACATGAGAAAGAATTTAAAAAAGAGAGCAAGAGAGAAAAGTTGTATCTAAGAAATACACAGGCCATTGTATCTAAGAAATACACAGGCCGTGAGACAACACTGAGAGCTTAATATACTGTTTTCCCCTGGTGTTGGGGTTTTACATTTTTATGGGTACCTTGAGGTTGTTTTCTCTTCTTCTTTCAGCTTGTCTTCTGGGGATGGGGTCTTCTGCTGCATTGTTTTTCAGTGAATCTTGCTTGGGCAGAGTTGCCCTGGTCTGGGCTCTGTGGAAACAGGTTTTGGGGACTTCTGTTCTCTGGAGGCTTTTTTTCTCTGGCAACATTTCACACCTTTTAAGAAGGGTCAGAGCAAAGTAAACTGTCCACACCCTGACCTCCACCTCAGAGAGGAGCCACAGTCAACTCTTCTCTGAATCCTCCAGAACATACAATCTCCTTTTCTGTAAGAGCTGCTGAAAGCATAAGTGCTTACAGAACATACAATCTCCTTTTCTGTAAGCGCAACCTCCACAGGTGGTATATACCCCCAGCTTTCCTTTCAGTGATGAACCCCAGCCTCCACTTATCTCTGCACCCCTGTGCCACCAAAACTGTGAACAATTCCAGTTTGGGTGAGCCCTGGCCCTGGAGGCTACTATTCCTGGGTCCATGGGTGCAAGTCCAAGTGAGGTCCTCTTGGGCATGGGTGGTTGTGGTGGCAGTAGGGTGGTGGCCACCAGCTCCAGGACTGTGGATGCAAGTTTGGGCTGAGTCCCCTCAGGAGTGGGCAGTGACTGTGAACAGTCCTGGGACCACAGGTTTATGTCCCCACTTGTGGCTGCGCAGTCCCAGCATTTGCTCCTTAAGCCCCTATGTTCTGTTTGAGCACTATTACCAGTCCCTTCTTATCCTGCTGCCACCAGTCTCCAAGTTATTACTGGTCCTCAGACACAGGATGCTTTTGCACTGGAGTATTACTTTCCAATGGCTAGCTTTTGGTAGCTCTCTCCCCCTTCTGTTAATCTTTTGATATCTGTCCACACAATCACAACTCCATCCCTCCTACCTCTCAACTAATGATACTGTGCCCCTGTAGAGATCCAGACTTGTCTAATCTTACATCTCAGGCTGATTTGTAGGTGTGCAGAGTGCCTTGGTAGTTTTCTAGCTAAATTCAGGGAACTGGATGAAATGGAGTCCCCCACTCCTCTACCATCTTGGGCAAAAACCTACATCTTCTTTATCTATTCTTCTGTTGAAAAGCATCTCATCTCCTTCCACGGTATGGATACTGTGGACAATGCTGCTATGAACCTTAGGGTGCATTTTCCCCTACTTTTCACTATATCTGTATCTTTGGGGTAAATACATAGTAATGCAATTTCTGGGTCAAAGGATAGCTCTATTTTTAACATCTTGAGGAACCTCCATACCGTTTCCCAGAGTGGCTGTACCAGCTTGCATTCCCATCAACTGTGTAAGAGGGTTCGCCTTTCTCCACATCCTCCCCAACATTTGTTGTTTCCTGTCTTGTTATTTATTTATTTTTTAAATTTTAACTGCTGTAAGTTGGTATCTCATTGTGGTTTTGATTTGAATTTCACTGATGGCTGATGATGTTGAACATTTTTTCACGTGTCTGTTAGCCATTTGTATGTCTTCATTGAAGAAGTGTCTGTTCCTGTCTTCTGCCCATTTTTTTGACTGGATTTTTTTTGGGGGGGTGTTGAATTTGAGAAGATCTTTATACATCTTGATACTAGTCCTTTATCTGTAATGTCATTTGCAAATATCTTCTCCCATTCCATAGTTTCCCTCTTAGCTTCACTGATTGCTTCCTTTGCTGTGCAAAAGCTTTTTATCTTGATGAAGTCCTGAAAGTTTGCTCTGGTTTCCCTTGACTTAAGTAATGTGTCTAGAGAGGTCACTGTGGCCAATGACAAAGAGGTTGTTGCTTATGTTTTCCTCAAGGATTTTGATGGATTCCTGTCTCACATTGAAGTGTTTCATCCATTTTCAGTTTATCTTTGTGTATGGTGTAAGAAAACGGGATGTAGTAACAAGTAAACCAAAATAAACCCAGGATCTAGATTTTTCTTTCATTCTTATTGATTCTTGTTTTATTCTCTCTTGCTTTTTGTTTTTGTTTTTGTTTTCTTCTGGTTTGCTATGTACTTTTTCTGTTGGTATTGTTGTTATTGTTGTATTTTCTCTTTTTTTCTATTCTTTTATGGACATAATGACAACACAGAGAAATTCATCCCTTAAGAAAGAACCAGAGGTAGTATTCACTACCGTGGATTCAATCATTACAGATAAAAGTAAGATGCCTGAACTAGAATTTAAAATAACGATTATAAAAATACTACCTAGGCTTGAAAAAAAGCATAGAAGATACTGGAGAATTCCTTACTATAGATGTAAAAAAGTAAAATCTAATTAGACTGAAATTAAAAATTCTATTATTGAGATACAGTCACAAATGGAAGCTCTATCTAAGGATAACTAAGGCAGAAGATAGAGTCAGTCATATAGAAGACAAGATGATGGAAAATAAGGAAGCTAAAAAGAAGACAGAAAGGCCACTACTGGATCATGAAGGGAGATTTCGAGAATTCAGAATTTCCCTAAAGCAAAATAATATCCAGATAATAGGGGTTCCAGAAGAAGAAGAGAGAGAAAGGGACAGAAGGTTTATTTGAACAAATTATAGCTGAGAACTCCCCTAATCTGGAGAAGAAACAGGCATGCAAATCCAGGAGGAAAAGCAAACCCCTTCTCAGAATGAATAAAAATGGGCCAATATTTTCACATATAATAGGGAAACTTGTAAATTTCAATAATAAAGAGAAAATATTTGAAAACATAAGCCTGGAAGCAGGTCTGTCCACAGAGACCTAGAAGGCCAGAAAGAACTGGTATGCTATGTGAGGCATGCTAAATGGTAAAAATATGCAACCGAGAACAATTTATCCAGCAAGGTTGTCATTCAGAATAGAAGGAGAGATACTGTTTCCAAAATTATCAATCAATCAATCAATCAATCAGGAATCTGTTAACTCTAAATGAGCCCTTCAAGAAATATTAAAGGGGATCCTTTGAGCAAAAACAGAGAGCCCAAAAGTATCAAAGACCAGAAAGGAACAGAGACAATCTACAGAAATAGCAAATTTACAGGTAATATAATAGTACTAACTTCATATCCTTCAATAATAACTGAATGTAAATGGACTAATTGCTCCAATCAAAAGACATAGGGTATTAGATTGAATAATAAAAAAAGACCCATAAATATGCTCTCTACAAGAGATTTATTTTAGACCCAAAGCACCTCAAGATTGAAAGTGAGGAGGTGGATAACAATTTATCATGTTAATATATATCACGAGAAAACTGGAATAGTAATCCTTATATCAGACAAACTATATTTTAAACCAAAGACTTCAGTAGAAGATGATGAAGGACACTTTATCATAATAAAAGAGTCTATCCAACAAGAAGATCTAACAATTGTAAGTAGTTATTCTCCTAACGTGGGAGCAGCCAAATATTTAAATCAATTAATGACAGAACTGAAGCAACACCTTGATAGTAATACAATGATAGTATAGTATATTAACACCTCATCACAGAAATGGAAAATCATTTGGCAAAATATCAACAAGGAAAAAAGGGCTTTGGATGACACACTCAACTAGATGCACTTAACAAATATATTCAGAGCATTTCATCCAAAAGCAACAGAGTACACGTTCTTCTTAAGTGTATATGGAATATTCTCAGAATAGATTACATACTGGGTCACGAATCAGTTCTCAACCAGTACAAAAAGATTGAGATTATACCATACATATTTGCAGACCACACTGTTTTAAAACTTGAAGTCAACCACAAAAAGTTGGTAGGAACAAAACTACATAGAGGTTAAAGAGGATCCTGCTAAAGAATGAATGGATCAACCAGGAAATTAAATAAGAATTTAAAAAGTACATGGGAACAAATGAAAATGAAAACATGACTGTTTAGAATGTCTAGGATACAGGAAATGTTGTCTTTAGAGGAAAGTATATAGCAATACAAGCTTTCCCCACGGGACAAGAAAAATCTCATATACACAACCTAACTTTCAACATAAAGGAGATGGAAAAGAACATTAAATAAAGCCTATATCCAGAAAAAGAAGAGAAATAATAAAGATTATAGGAGAAATCAATGATACAGAAATTAAAAAAAAAGTAGAAGAAATCAACAGAACTAGGAGCTGGTTCTTTGGAAGAATTAATAGGATAGATGAGCACTTAGCCAGACTTATCAAAAAGAAAAGAGAAAGGATCCAAATAAATAAAATCATGAATGAAAGAGGAGATATCACAACCAACACAAAAGAAATACAAACAAATATAAGAGAATATTATAAGTATTTATATGCCAACAAAGTAGGCAATCTAGAAGAAATGGATGCATTCCTAGAAACATATAAACTTCCAAAACCTAAACAGGAAGAAATAGAAAACCTGAACAGACCCATAACCAGTAAAGAAATTGAATCAGTACTCAAAAATTTTCCAACAAACAAGAGTCCAGTGCCAATGACTTCCCAGGGAATTTCTATAAGCATTTAAAGAAGAATGAATACCTATTCTTCTGAAACTATTTCAAAAAAATAGAAATGGAAGGAAAACTTCTGAACTCATTCTACAAGGCCAAAATTATATAAATCCCAAAACCAGAGAAAGATATCACCACAAAGGAGAATTACAGACCAATATCTCTGATGAGCATAGATACAAAAATTCTTACCAAGATACTAGCCAATAGGATCCAACAATAAATTAAAAATGATTATTCACTAGGACCAAGTAGGATTTATTCCTGGGATGCAAGGGTGGTTCAACATCCTTAAATGTGATATACTACATTAGTAAAAGAAAGGTCAAGAACTATATGAAGAACTGTATGAACCTCCCAAAAGATGTAGTAAAAGCATTTGACAGAATAGAGCATCTTTTTTTTTTTTTTTGATAAAAACTCTCCACTGTGTATGGATGGAAGAAACAAATATCAGTATTATAAAATCCTTGTACAAAAAGTCACAGCAAATATCACCCACAAAAGACAAAAACTGAGAACTTTGCCTTTAATATCAGGAACATGACAGGGATGTCCACAGCATGCTTTTTTTTTTTAAAGATTTTATTTATTTGACAGAGAAAGACACAGAGAAAGAGGGAATACAAGCAGGGGGAGTGGGAAAGGGAGAAGCAGGTTTCCTACTGAGCAGGGAGCGAGATGTGGGGCTTGATCCCAGGTCCCTGGGATCATGACCTGAGCTAAAAGCAGCCACTTAATGACTGAGCCACTCAGGTGCCCTACACAGCATCCTTTCTTGATAAAAAAGCTTCCACAATGTAGGGATAGAGGGAACATATCTCAACATCATAAAGGCCATATACAAAAGACCCACAACTAATATCATCCTCAACAGGAAAAAAACTGAGAGCTTTTCTCCTAAGGTTAGGAACACAACAGGGATGTCCACTCTCACCACTATTGTTTGAAGTAGTACTGGAAATACTTGCCTCAGCAATTAGACAACAAAAAGAAATAAAAGGCATCCAAATCAGCAAAGGAGAAGTCAAACTTTTATTCTTTGCAAACAACATGATACTCTATGTAGAAAACCCAAAAGACCCTACCCTCAAATTGTTAGAAGTGACACAGGAATTCAGCAAAGTTGCAGGATATAAAATCAATTCACAGAAAGCAGTTGCATTCTATATACAAACAATGAAGCAGAAGAAAGAGAAATCCAGGAATCAATTCCATTTACAATTGCACCAAAACCCTATGATATAGGAATAAGCCTAACTGAAAAGATAAAGTATTTGTACTCTGAAAACCATAGAACACTTATGAAAGAAATTGAGGAAGACACAAAGAAATGGAAAACCTCCTATGCTCTGCATTAGAAGAACACATATTGTTAAAATGTCTATGCTACCTAAAGCAATTTACACATTCAAAGCAATCCATATCAAAATACCGTCAACAGTTTCCACACAGCAGGAAGAAACAATCCTAAAATTTGCATAGAACGGGAATAGTCCCTGAATAGCCAAAGGTATGTTGAAAAAGAAAACCAAAGATGGAGGCATCACAACTCCAGACTTTAAACTGGATTACAAAGCTATAATTATCAAAACAGTAGATACTGGCACAAAAACAGACACATACATCAGTGGAACAGAAGAAAGAACCCAGAAATGGACACTCAACTCTATACCCAACTAATCTTCCACAAAGCAGTAAAGAGCATCCAATAGAAATAAGGCAGTCTCTTCAACGGATGGTATTGGGAAAATTGGACCGCCAGATGCAGAACAATGAAACTGGACCACTTTCTTACACCATACACAAAAATAAATTCAAAGTGAATGAAAGAGGTAAATATGAGACAAGAATCTATCACTATCCTTAGGAGTACAGAGGCAGGAAACTCTTTGATTCCAACTGCAGTAACTTCTTGCTAGACACATCTCCAAAAGCAAGAGAAATAAAAGCAAAAATGAACTATTGGGACTTCAAAACCAAAAGACAACCAACAGAATGGGAGAATATATTTGCAGATAACATATCAGATAAAGGGCTAGTATCCAAGATCTATAAAGAAATTATCAAACAACACCAAAAAACCCAAATAATCCAGTCATGGAATAGGCAGAAGACATGAACAGACATTTCTCAAAAGAAGACATAGAAATAGCCAACAGACTCATTAAAAATATTTTTAACATCAGTAGTCATCAGGGAAATACAAATGAAAGCCACCTCACACCACTCAGAATGACTAAAATTAACAAGGCAAGAAACAACAAGTATTGATGAGGGTGTGAAAGGATGAGGAAAGGGGAACCCTCTTATACTTTTGGTGGGAGTGCAAACTGGTACAGCCACTCTGGAAAACTGTATGGAGGTTACTAAAAAAGTTAAATTAAAGCTACCCTATAACTGAGCAATTGCACTACTAGGTATTTACCCAAAGAATACAAATGTAGTGATCCAAAAGGGCACATTCACCCCAATGTGTATGGCATCAATGTCCACAAGACCCAAAGTATGAAAGAATTCCAGATGTCCACCAACAGATGAATGGATAAAGATGTGATATAGATAGATGATAGATAGATAGAGATAGAGAGATAGACATAGATAGATAGACATATATAGGTAGATATAGTTAGATATAGTTACATAGATATAGATATATTTTTTGATGGCTGAGTAATATTAAAATATATAGTAAGGGGGCGCCTGGGTGGCTCAGTGTGTTAAAGCCTCTGCCTTCGGCTCAGGTCATGATCTCAGGGTCCTGGGATTGAGCCCCGCATTGTGTTCCCTGCTCAGTGGAAAGCCTGCTTCTCCCTCTCTCTCTTCCTGCCTCTCTGCCTATTTGTGATCTCTCTCTCTCTCTCTGTCAAATAAATAAAATCTTAAAAAAACACAAAAATATATAGATATAGATAGATATACATACAGATCTATGTAGATCTATGTAGATCAAAAATATCCAAACAGATCTATGTAGATAGATCTGTATGTATACCTATCTATATCTATCTAACTATATATTTGAATATTACTCAGCCATCAAAAAAATGAAATCTTGCCATTTACAATAACATGGATGGAACTAGAGGGTATTATACTAAGCAAAATAAATCAAAGAAAGAGAATGATCATGATTTCACTCCTTTGTGGAATTTAAGAAACAAAACAGAAGCTCATAAGGGAAGGGATGAAAAAATAAAATAAAATGAAATCATAGAGAGAAGCAAAGGATAAAAAACTCTTAACTATAGGAAACAAGCTTAGATTTGCTGGAGGAGAGGTGGGTGGGAAGATGAAGTAACTGAATGATAGGCATTAGGGAGGGCAGGTAATGTAATGAGCACTGGGTGTTATATGAAACTGATGAATAACTGAACTCTACCCCTGAAGCTAATGTTACACTATATATTAATTAATTGAATTTAAGTAAAATAAAATTTAAACAAAGAAGATCTAACACTTGTATATATTTATGCACCCAACATTGGAGTACCCAAATATATAAAAGAATTAATAAAAACATTAAGGAACTAATTGATGATAATACAATAATAGTAGAGGACTTTAACACCACACCTATAGCAACAGACAGATCATTTAAACAGAAAATAAACAAGGACACATTGCCTTTGAATGACACACTGGACCAGATGGACTTAACAGATATATTCAAAATATTCCTTTCTAAATCTTTAGAATATACATTTTTCAAGTGCACATGAAACATTCTCCAGAATAGATCACATATTATGTCACAAAACAGGCCTCAACAGTACAAAAATATTGAAATCATACCAGCACTGTTTTTGGCCAAAACACTTTGAAGCTAAAAGTCAAAGAGAAGAAAAAATTGAGAAAGAGCACAAATACATGGACGTTAAAAATATTCTATTAAGCAATGAATGGGTCAATCAGGAAATCAATGAAAACATTTAAAAAATACATGGAAATAAGTGAAAATGAAAATACAGTGGTCGATAGCATTCAGAGTGCAGCAAATGTGGTCCTAAGGTAGACTTATATAGCAAGATAGACCTACTTGAAGAAGCAAGAAATATCTCAAATAAATAACCTAAATTTACCCCTAAAGAACCTAGAATAAGAACAAAAAAAGAAGCCTACAGATGACAGAAGGAAGACTATAATACAGCTAGAGTAGAAATAAATTATATAGAAAGTAAAAACAAACTAAATAAATACAAAATAAAACAAAATAAAAATGATAGAACCAATCAAAAAAGCCAGGAGCTGGTTCCTTGAAAAAATGAAAATTTATAAAGCTCTGTCTAGCCAGAACTATCAAAAGCAAAAGAGAAGGGACCTAAAAAATTAAATCATGAATGAGAAAGGAGAATTGACCAGCAACACAGAAACACATTTAGAAGAGAATATTATGAAAAACAATATGTCAAAAATTGGATAATCTGGAAGAAATGGATAAATTCCTAGAAACACATAAAATATCCAAACTGAAACAGGAAGAAATAGAAAACTTCAGCAGATGAATAAGTAGCAATGAAATTAAATCAGTAATCTAAAATCTCCCAACAAACAAAAGTCCAGGATTAGAAGTCTTCACAGGTGACTTCTAGCAAGGATTTAAAGAAGAGTTAATACTTATTATTCTCAAACAATTCCAAAAATTAGAAAAGAAAGAAAAATGTTTGAAATCATTTTATGAGACCAGTAGTAGAGTGATACCAAAATGAGAAAAAGACTTCACTAAAAAATACCTGAAACTAATTATACCATATATTTTAAGTAACTAGAATTTAAATAAAAAATCGACATAGAAATAAAAAACAGCCATATAAAAAAGAGTACATAGATATTGGTCTATTCAGGTTGTCAATTTCTTCCTGTTTCAATCTTGGAAGTTTATAGGTTTCCAGGATTGCATCCATTCCTTCTAGGTTGTTTAACTTATTGGCATATAGCTGTTGATAATAATTTCTGGTGATTGTTTCTGTTTCCTATGGATTAGTCATGATCTCTCCCCTTTCATTCATAATTTTGTTAATTAGGGTCCTCTAGCTTTTCTTTTGGATTAGTCTGGCCAGTGGTTTATCGATCTTATTGATTCTTTCAAAAAACCAACTTCTGGATTCTTTGGTGGGTTCTACTGTTTCTCTAGCTTCTAACTCATTGATCTCTAATCTTGATTATTTCTTTTCTTGTGCATGTGGTTGTATTAATTTGTTGTTGATTTTTTAGTTCTTTAAGGTATAAAGAAAGCTGGTGTATTTGGGATTTTTCCATTTTTGGAGTGGGGCTTGGATGGCTATGTATTTCCCCCTTAGGACCACTTTTGCCACGTCCCATATGCTTTGGGCCGATGTTGGTTCATTCTCATTGGTTTCCATGAATTGTTTAAATTCTTCTTTGATTTCCTGGCTGATCCAAACATTCTTGAGCATGTTGGTCTTTAGCCTCCAAGATTTTGAATTCCTTCCAAACTTTTTCTTTTGGGTAGGAAAGGAAGGATGAATTGGGGGAAATCAGAGGGGGAGATGAACCATGAGAGGCTGTGGACTCTGAGCAACAAACTGAAGGTTTTGGAGGGGAGGTGGTGGGGGTTGGGTGAGCAGGTGGTGTGTGTTGAGGAGGGCACGTATTGCATGGAGCACTGGGTGTGGTACATGAACAATGAATCTTGTAACACTGAAAAAATAAAATAAATTATTTGAAAAAAAAGGGTACATAGGCTAGAATCCTGATGAACATGGATGGAAGAATTCTCAATTAAGTGCTAGCAATCCAAATCCAACAATGTATTAAAAAAGGATTCACCACGTTCAAGGCGGAATTGTTCCTGGTTTGAAAGAGTGAATCAATATTCGCAAATCAATCATTGTGATACAACACATTAAAGAAATAAAGGATGAGGGGAAGAGGGGAAAGATGGCAGAGAAGTAGGAGACCCTGTTTCAACTAGTCCCCTAAAATAAGCTAAATATCTACCAAAACACTCCAAGCACCCATGAAACCAGCCAGAGATATAAGATTATACACCTCTGGATCTCTACGGGGGCAGAAGACATCAGTGGAGAGGTAAAGTGGTGTGGGAATGCTCAGACTGTTATCAGAGGATAAACAGAAGGAGGAAGGAGCCACCAGAAGTGACCCAAGGAAAGTAACACCCCAATGTGAAACTGCCCTGTGATTGGGGACCAGCATTAAATTGGAGTCTGGTTAAAAACATTCAAAAAGAAGAAAAGATCTTAAGGGGCAACTAATGGAATCAGGTGGTCATGGGCATGTGCCTAAGCCCACATTCCCATGAAAACACCACCATGGGTGACAACCTGTGTCAGAGAGAGACTGGCGGGGGGTGGAGAGGTCTAGTCCATGGTCCATGAGCTTGCAACTTTCCACTGCCTACACCACCACTCAGGCTGGGCGCAGTCCTGCAAGTGCCTATGGGAGTGTGGTTTTGGGAAAAGCCAGCTGTTTCTAGGACCTTGGCCCTCCATGTCCTGCCACAGGGTCTGAATGCTCCTAGCCCATACCTGAGAGAACACGGTGTGATCCCATTTGGAATCCCTCTGCAGCCTGTGCACACCCTGGGGTCTGAGTGCAGCCAGCATGGGCCTAGAGCCCAGAGAGTAGTACTGGCAATGACAGCACCTCCAGTTTTAGTGGCACTGGGTGCAGATACCAGTGGGGCCTCAGATGACCACTGGAATGGTGAGTGGGGGTGCACACTGCTGGAGGAGGCTGTGGTGTGCAACAGGAATGCAGAGGAGAAGTCTGTGTGTTCTGGACCACCCAGAGGGGAACAGACTAAGGCTTCCCTGTAAGGTGGAGGTCTGGGTGCAGATTCTTTGATTGGACACTCTGAAAAGCCACAAAAAACTCACAAAAAAACCCCAAAAATCTCCAGAGAGCAAAAATCTGAAAAAAACAGTTTCCACAGAGCCCAACCCTTTGATAGTAAGCAGGGCACCTCAACTCAAGCAAGATTGACTGGAAAACAATGTGACAGGCCCCTCCCCCAGAAGACAAGCCAAAAGCAAGAGGACAATAACCACAGGGTCACCATAAAACTGATAAACCCCACATCAGGGGAAAACAGTATATTAAGCTCCCAGTATTGCCCTAAAAACTATTTATTTCATAGAAACAAGTTTTTATTTTTCTTTTAAATTTGTTCTCATGATTCTTGTTCTTTGATTTTTTTTAAACTACTTAGTATTACAACTAGAGGCTTAATATAATCATAAACCCAAGAAGATCTGAAATAAACTTCTTCACCCACATGGAGGATTTATAACCATTCTCCCATCTTATTCCTCTGTCAGTGTTTCTGTGTATTTGTTTTTGTTATGGTATTATATAAATCTTATTCTTGGGATTCATTTTGGCTGGGTTTTTTTTTTCTGGTCATTTACTCTTGTTGGCCTTTTTCTTTGTTCATGTTTATTTATATATTTGATAAATCTTACACGTGGGACTCATTTTGGCTGGGATTTCTTTTTTTTTTCTCTCTTCTCTCTCTTCTTTTTATTCTTTTTTCTTTCTCTTTGGGGGTGAATTATGATTACTGAGAAACATTCCGGGGAGCACCTTGCCTGGATTGTGGTTGACATATTCAGCTATACATCCCCTCAACCACACCTGGAGGGTAAAGGCCAACCTGCTCAAGAATGTTTGGATAAACCAGGAAATCAAAGAATTTAAACAATTCATGGAAATCAATGAGAATGAAGACACATCAGTCCAAAACCTATGGGATACAGCCAAGGCAGTCCTAAGGGGGAAATACATAGCCACCCAAGCCTCACTCAAAAAAATTGGAAAATCCTGAATACGCCAGCTCTCTTTACACCTTAAAGAACTAGAAAATCAACAACAAATTAATTAAAAAATTGGACAGCTATATGTAGAAGAATGAAACTTGATCATTCTCTTACACCATACATGAAGATAAACTCAAAATGGATAAAAAACCTTAACGTGAGGTGCGAATCTATCAAAATCCTATTGAGAACATAGACAGTAACCTCTTCAACATCAACCACAGCAACTTCTTTGTTTTTTTTAAAGATTTTGTTTATTTATTTGAGAGACAGAGAAAGTGAGAGAGAGCATGAGAGGAGAGAAGGTTAGAGGCAGAAGCAGACTCCCTGTGGAGCTGGGAACCTGATGTGGGACTCGATCCTGTAACTCAAGGATCATGACCTGAGCCAGAGGCAGTTGCTCAACCAACTGAGCCACCCAGGCCCCTAACCACAGCAACTTCTTACAGGACATGTCTCCAAAGGCAAAGGAAACACAAGCGAAAATGAACTTTTGGGACTTCATCAAGATGAAAAGTTTTTGCACAGCAAAGGAAACAGTCCACAAAACAAACAGGCAACCCACAGAATGGGAGAAGATATTCGCAAATTACACTACAGACAAAGGTCTGATATCTAAGATCTATAAAGAACTCCTCAAACTCAACACTCACAAAACAGATAATCACATCAAAAAATGGTCAGAAGACATGAACAGACACTTCTCCAAAGAAGACATACAAATGGCTAACAGACACCTGAAAAAATGTTCATTATCTTTTGCCATCAGGGAGATTCAGATCAAAACCACACTGAGATACCATTTTACACCAATTGGAATGGCCAAAATCAACAAGACAGTAAAGAACAAATGTTGGAGAGGATGTGGAGAAAGGGGAACCCTCTTCCACTGTTGGTGGGAAAGCAAGTTGGTGTGGCCACTTTGGAAAACAGTGTGGAGATTCCTCAAAAAATTAAAAATAAAGCTACCCTATGACCCTGCAATTGCACTACTGGGTATTTACCCCAAAGATGCAGATGCCATGAAAAGAAGGGCCACATGTACCCCAATGTTCATAGCAGGAATGACCACAATCGCCTAACTGTGTATAGAATCAAGATGCCCTTCAACAGGTGAATGGATAAAGAATACATGGTACTCAAATACAATGGAATATTATGCCTCCATCAGAACGGAGGAATACCCAACTTTTGTATCAGCATGGACGGGACTGGAAGAGATTACACAGAGTGAAGTCTATTGGAGACAGTCAATTATATTATGGTCTCACTTACATGTGGAGCATAAGGAAAAACATGGAGGACATTGTGTGAAGGAAGGGAAGGGTGAATGGGGAGAAATCAGAGGGGGCGATGAACCATGAGAGACTATGGACTCTGAGCAACAAACAGGGTTTTGGAGGGGGGGTGGGGGTTGGGCAAGCCTGGTGGTGGGTATTGAGGAGAGCACATATTGCATGGAGCACTGGATGTGGTACATGAACAATGAATCTTGTAACACTGAAAATATAAAATAAATGTATTTGGGGAAAAAATTTTTAAAATGTGTGATGACGAAATGTATAATCATTTTTTCCAAAGAAGACGTGCAGATGGCCAACAGACACATGAAATGATGCTCAGCATCACTGGTCATCAGGGAAATGCATATCAACACTGCGATGAGATAATACCTCACACCTAGCAAAAAGGCTAAAATCAATAATGCAAGACACATCAGATATTGACAAGAATTTGGAGGAAGGAAAACCCTCTTACACTGTTGATGGGAATATTTCCACTGTGGAAATCAATATGGAAGTGCCTCAAAAAGTTAACAGTAGAACTGCCCTATTTTCCAGCAATTGCACTACTAGGTATTCATTCCCAAATACAAGAATACTAATTCAAAGGGATGCATGCACCCCAATGTGTATAGCAGCACTGTCCACAATATTGTCCAAAAATTGCCAAATTATGGAAACAGCCTAAGTATCCATTTATAGATAAATGGATGAAGAAATATGATATATATGTAATATTCCATTTATGTATTTCATTTATAATGATTAATATAATGATTAATATTCCACTTATGTGTTTCATATGAGTAATATTCCATTGTATATATATATGTATATATATATATATATATATATATATATATATATATACCACAAGCAGCCATAAAATGAATGAAATCTAAAAAAATAATTTCCATTTGCAACAATGTGGATGGAGGTAGAGAGTATTATGATAACAAAATAAGTCTATCAGTTAAAGACAAATGCCATATGATTTCACTCATATATGGAATTTAAGAAACATAACAAATGAGAAAAAGGGGGAAAAAGGAGAGACAAACCAATAAACAGACTCTTTAATATAAGAGAACAAACTGATAGTTATCAAAGGGAAGGTGGTGGGGTGATGGGTTAAATAAGTGACGAGGATTAAAGTTGTTGTGATGGGCACTGGGTGTTGCATGGATTTATTGAATCACTATATTGTGTACCTGAAACTAGTCCCTCAATATTTTAAGAGGATTATACAAAATAGAATTTATCATGTAAGTAAAAAGTTGGTTTAGAATTTGATATCAAACAGCAAAAAATACCATGTTAATAAAGGACAGAATTCTTATGATTATCTCCATAGACACAGAAAAAGCATTTGACAAATCCAATACTTTCACTGTGAGCATGCTAAGATGTTAGTTATACAAAGTAACTATCTCAACATGGACATTTATAAAAATACATAGCTTAACATCATACTCAATAGTGAAAGAAGAAATACTTTCTCCCTCAAATCAGGAGCAAGACAAGGATATTTGTTCTCACCAATTCTATTTAATGTTGTGCTGTAGGCTATAGCCAGGAAAATTAAACAAGGGGGGAAAAATCCAGAGTGAATGAACAAGTAAACTATCTCTTTGCAGGTGGCTTGTTCTTCCTTATAGAAAATCCTAAAAAGCCACTAATATTCTATCAGAACTAATAAATAAATTTAGCTAGGTTACAATATATATTATCATATACAAAATCTATCGTTTTTCTACACTCTAACAATAAACAATCCAAAAAATGAAATTAATGAAATGATTACATTAAGAATAGCATCAAAATGGCAAATGGGTACATGAAAAGTTGTTCAAGATAACTAAGTATCAGAGAAATATGAATCAAAACCACAATGAGATATCATGTCAGAATTGTTAGAATAACTATTATCAAAAAGATAAGATACATCAAACATTGGTGAGGTTGTGGAGAAAAGGGAACACTTGTAAACTTTTGATAGGCATGCAAATTTGGTGCAGCCACCAAAACAATAAGCAGTTTCCTCAAAACATTAAAAACAGAACTATTTATTCCTATCATCACACTTCTTGGTATATATTCAAAAGAAATAAAAAGGAGATATTAAGGAATTTTTTGCACACTCATATCCATTGCAGCATTATTCACAATAGTCAATATGTAGAAATAACCTATGTGCCCATCAATAAATGAATGGATATATATATATTATATATATATATAATAAAATATATATATATATATATAAACACATGCTAAGTGAAATGGCACTTTCTGGTGGCGGCAGCGGTGAACTCATCCAATGTCCCAGCTGTCTAGTGTCTAGTAGAGATATCCTTATCTTTCGCTGTGAAATAACTTTGCCTGTAGCTTTATCAACATTAACTGTTTTGGTTCTTATTCATTTTATTTTTAACGTAGTTTTCTATTCTTATTAGTTGTACGCTGACATAGATTAAAAAGTCAAAAAGTCAACAAAACTGAAGGATCGTAGTAGTGTCCGGCTCTTCCCCCACTACATTTCCAAATTTTCAGCAATAAGCACTCCAATTCTCTTAGCTTTTCCTTGTGGTATTTGTCTCCACATCTCTCCTACAAATTATTTTGATAGTTCTTCATGTAATTATTTTTGGCATATTGGCTTCCAAATATGGGTGATAAAACTTAGCTTTCATTTTCCTGACCCACACCACAAATGTGTGTACTTTCTGTTTCTCCATCCCAAAATATAGTTATATTGTAAGTTTGCTTAATCAATTATTATTAGTTAATTTTATGACTATGCAAATGTTATTCAGCAGAAATATGTTGTTTGCAATGATTATTTTTTTCCTTTCTTGTTCAACTCTCTCCTCTTTATAGTAAAAACTGCCTAGCTTTCTCGTTTGCTTGGTTTTGTTAGTACTTAGTCCTAGACTATCATTTATGTAAAATTCATCTTGATAATTCAGGTATTATTATAATTTAATTTTTTAGGCTCATCTTTTTCTGGAATATTTTGATCAATTCCAAGTCAGAATGGTTTCTTTCTGGACTTTTGCACAATACAGTTTTCTTAAGTAAACTTCACACCCAGTGTGGAGCTCAGTGGATGGATAGAATTCACAACCCTGAGATCAAGACCTGAGCTGAGATCAAGTTTCAGATGCTTAACCTACTGAGCCACACAGGTACCCCAGGACATTTTGAGTTCTTCCTTAACCATCCTCCTGGAGATTTTTTTCATTTCTATTTTGTGTTAGAATTCTGTATTCTAGATATGCTTTTCTACTTTACCATATTATCTTTGATTTTGCTGAAAAAAATCAGTTATTTCATAGGATTCACGCATGGTATGAAAAATTTTTCCCAAAATATGTTTATTTTATTTTTTCAGTGTTACAAGATTAATTGTTCATGCACCACATCCACTGCTACATGCAGTATGTGCCATCCACATTACCCAACACCAGGTTCGCCCAACCGGCCACCCATGTTCCTCCAAAACTCTCAGTTTGTTGCTCAGAGTCCACAGTCTCTCATGGTGCATGGTCCCCTCTGATTTCCCTCCCATTCACCCTTCTCTTCCTTCTCACAATGTCCTCCGTGTTTTTCCTTACTTACCACATGTAAGTGGGACCATAAGATAACTGACTCTCTCCACTTGAATTATTTCACTCTGCATAACCTCTTCCAGTTCCATCCATGTTGATACAAAAGTTGGGTATTCATACTTTCTGATGGAGGCATAATACTACATTGTATATATGTACCATATCTTCTTTATCCATTCATCTGTTGAAGGGCATTTTGGTTCTTTCCACAGTTTGGTGATTGTGGTCATTGCTGCTATGAACATTGGGGTACATGTGGCCCTTCTTTGTACTACATCTGCTTCTTTGGGGTAAATACCGAGTTGTGCACTTGCAGGGTCATAGGGTAGCTCTATTTTTAATTTCTTGAGGAATCTCCATACTGTTTTCCAAAGTGGCTGCACCAACTTACATCCCCACCAACAGTGGAGGAGGGTTCTCCTTTCTCCACTCCTCTCCAGCATTTGTTGTTGACTGTCGTGTTGATTTTGGCCATTCTAACTGGTATAAGGTTGTATCTCAGTGTGGTTTTGATTTGAGCCATCTCTCTGATGGCTAAAGATGATGAACATTTTTTCATGTATGTCTTCTTTGGAGAAGTGTCTGTTCATGTCTTCTGCCCATTTTTTGATGTGATTATCTGTTTTGTGAGCGTTGAGTTTGAGGAGTTGTTTACTGTCTCTTCACTGCATCTCTGTCTATATAGACATTTTAATAATGTTTATTCTTCTGAACCGTGAGCAAGGAATGCTTTTCCAACTTTTTGTGTCTTCTTCAATTTCTTTAATGAGCATTCTGTAGTTCTTCCTGTACAGATCCTTAATCATCATCTTTGGTTAGGTTTATCCCCAGGTATCTTATGGTTCTTGGTGCTACAGTAAATGGAATTGATTTTCTAATTTCCCTTTCCATATTTTCATTGTTAGTGTATAGGAAAGAAACTTATTTTTATACATTGATTTTGTATCCTGACACATTCCTCAATTGCTGTATGAGTTCTAGTAGTTTGGGGGTGGAGTCTTTTGGGTTTACCATATAAAGTATCGTGTCATCTGCAAAGAGAGAGAGCTTGACTTCTTCATTCCCAATTTGAATACCTTTTATTTCTTTTTGTTTTCTGAATGCTGTTGCTAGGACTTCTAGTACTATGTTGAACAAGCATGTCAAGAGTGGGCCTCCTTCATGTCTCCAAAGGCAAAGGAAACAAAAGTGAAAATGAACTTTTGGGACTTCATCAAGATAAAAAGCTTCTGCACAGCAAAGGAAACAGTCAACAAAACAAACAGGCAACCCACAGAATGGGAGAAGATATTCGCAAATGACACTACAGACAAAGGTCTGATTTCTAAGATCTATAAAGAACTCCTCAAACTCAACACTCATAAAACAGATAATCACATCAAAAAATGGGCAGAAGACATGAACAGACACTTCTCCAAAGAAGACATACAAATGGCTAACAGACACATGAAAAAATGTTCATCATCTTTAGCCATCAGAGAGATTCAAATCAAAACCACACTGAGATACCACCTTACACCAGTTAGAATGGCCAAAATCAACAAGACAGTCAACAACAAAT
>JAPYYJ010000122.1:0-24479 GCA_028533885.1 Nasua narica | reverse complement strand
ATGAGTGTTGAGTTTGAGGAGTTCTTTATAGATCTTAGAAATCAGACCTTTGTCTGTAGTGTCATTTGCGAATATCTTCTCCCATTCTGTGGGTTGCCTGTTTGTTTTGTTGACTGTTTCCTTTGCTGTGCAGAAGCTTTTTATCTTGATGAAGTCCCAAAAGTTCATTTTCACTTTTGTTTCCTTTGCCTTTGGAGACATGAAGGAGGCCCACTCTTGACATGCTTGTTCAACATAGTACTAGAAGTCCTAGCAACAGCATTCAGAAAACAAAAAGAAATAAAAGGTATTCAAATTGGGAATGAAGAAGTCAAGCTCTCTCTCTTTGCAGATGACACGATACTTTATATGGTAAACCCAAAAGACTCCACCCCCAAACTACTAGAACTCATACAGCAATTGAGGAATGTGTCAGGATACAAAATCAATGTATAAAAATAAGTTTCTTTCCTATACACTAACAATGAAAATATGGAAAGGGAAATTAGAAAATCAATTCCATTTACTGTAGCACCAAGAACCATAAGATACCTGGGGATAAACCTAACCAAAGATGATGATTAAGGATCTGTACAGGAAGAACTACAGAATGCTCATTAAAGAAATTGAAGAAGACACAAAAAGTTGGAAAAGCATTCCTTGCTCACGGTTCAGAAGAATAAACATTATTAAAATGTCTATATAGACAGAGATGCAGTGAAGAGACAGTAAACAACTCCTCAAACTCAACGCTCACAAAACAGATAATCACATCAAAAAATGGGCAGAAGACATGAACAGACACTTCTCCAAAGAAGACATACATGAAAAAATGTTCATCATCTTTAGCCATCAGAGAGATGGCTCAAATCAAAACCACACTGAGATACAACCTTATACCAGTTAGAATGGCCAAAATCAACACGACAGTCAACAACAAATGCTGGAGAGGAGTGGAGAAAGGAGAACCCTCCTCCACTGTTGGTGGGGATGTAAGTTGGTGCAGCCACTTTGGAAAACAGTATGGAGATTCCTCAAGAAATTAAAAATAGAGCTACCCTATGACCCTGCAAGTGCACAACTCGGTATTTACCCCAAAGAAGCAGATGTAGTACAAAGAAGGGCCACATGTACCCCAATGTTCATAGCAGCAATGACCACAATCACCAAACTGTGGAAAGAACCAAAATGCCCTTCAACAGATGAATGGATAAAGAAGATATGGTACATATATACAATGTAGTATTATGCCTCCATCAGAAAGTATGAATACCCAACTTTTGTATCAACATGGATGGAACTGGAAGAGGTTATGCAGAGTGAAATAATTCAAGTGGAGAGAGTCAGTTATCTTATGGTCCCACTTACATGTGGTAAGTAAGGAAAAACACGGAGGACATTGTGAGAAGGAAGAGAAGGGTGAATGGGAGGGAAATCAGAGGGGACCATGCACCATGAGAGACTGTGGACTCTGAGCAACAAACTGAGAGTTTTGGAGGAACATGGGTGGCCGGTTGGGCGAACCTGGTGTTGGGTAATGTGGATGGCACATACTGCATGTAGCAGTGGATGTGGTGCATGAACAATTAATCTTGTAACACTGAAAAAATAAAATAAACATATTTTGGGAAAAATTTTTCATACCATGCGTGAATCCTATGAAATAACTGATTTTTTTCAGCAAAATCAAAGATAATATGGTAAAGTAGAAAAGCATATCTAGAATACAGAATTCTAACACAAAATAGAAATGAAAAAAATCTCCAGGAGGATGGTTAAGGAAGAACTCAAAATGTCCTGGGGTACCTGTGTGGCTCAGTAGGTTAAGCATCTGAAACTTGATCTCAGCTCAGGTCTTGATCTCAGGGTTGTGAATTCTATCCATCCACTGAGCTCCACACTGGGTGTGAAGTTTACTTAAGAAAACTGTATTGTGCAAAAGTCCAGAAAGAAACCATTCTGACTTGGAATTGATCAAAATATTCCAGAAAAAGATGAGCCTAAAAAATTAAATTATAATAATACCTGAATTATCAAGATGAATTTTACATAAATGATAGTCTAGGACTAAGTACTAACAAAACCAAGCAAACGAGAAAGCTAGGCAGTTTTTACTATAAAGAGGAGAGAGTTGAACAAGAAAGGAAAAAAATAATCATTGCAAACAACATATTTCTGCTGAATAACATTTGCATAGTCATAAAATTAACTAATAATAATTGATTAAGCAAACTTACAATATAACTATATTTTGGGATGGAGAAACAGAAAGTACACACATTTGTGGTGTGGGTCAGGAAAATGAAAGCTAAGTTTTATCACCCATATTTGGAAGCCAATATGCCAAAAATAATTACATGAAGAACTATCAAAATAATTTGTAGGAGAGATGTGGAGACAAATACCACAAGGAAAAGCTAAGAGAATTGGAGTGCTTATTGCTGAAAATTTGGAAATGTAGTGGGGGAAGAGCCGGACACTACTACGATCCTTCAGTTTTGTTGACTTTTTGACTTTTTAATCTATGTCAGCGTACAACTAATAAGAATAGAAAACTACGTTAAAAATAAAATGAATAAGAACCAAAACAGTTAATGTTGATAAAGCTACAGGCAAAGTTATTTCACAGCGAAAGATAAGGATATCTCTACTAGACACTAGACAGCTGGGACATTGGATGAGTTCACCGCTGCCGCCACCAGAAAGTGCCATTTCACTTAGCATGTGTTTATATATATATATATATATTTTATTATATATATATATAATATATATATATCCATTCATTTATTGATGGGCACATAGGTTATTTCTACATATTGACTATTGTGAATAATGCTGCAATGGATATGAGTGTGCAAAAAATTCCTTAATATCTCCTTTTTATTTCTTTTGAATATATACCAAGAAGTGTGATGATAGGAATAAATAGTTCTGTTTTTAATGTTTTGAGGAAACTGCTTATTGTTTTGGTGGCTGCACCAAATTTGCATGCCTATCAAAAGTTTACAAGTGTTCCCTTTTCTCCACAACCTCACCAATGTTTGATGTATCTTATCTTTTTGATAATAGTTATTCTAACAATTCTGACATGATATCTCATTGTGGTTTTGATTCATATTTCTCTGATACTTAGTTATCTTGAACAACTTTTCATGTACCCATTTGCCATTTTGATGCTATTCTTAATGTAATCATTTCATTAATTTCATTTTTTGGATTGTTTATTGTTAGAGTGTAGAAAAACGATAGATTTTGTATATGATAATATATATTGTAACCTAGCTAAATTTATTTATTAGTTCTGATAGAATATTAGTGGCTTTTTAGGATTTTCTATAAGGAAGAACAAGCCACCTGCAAAGAGATAGTTTACTTGTTCATTCACTCTGGATTTTTCCCCCCTTGTTTAATTTTCCTGGCTATAGCCTACAGCACAACATTAAATAGAATTGGTGAGAACAAATATCCTTGTCTTGCTCCTGATTTGAGGGAGAAAGTATTTCTTCTTTCACTATTGAGTATGATGTTAAGCTATGTATTTTTATAAATGTCCATGTTGAGATAGTTACTTTGTATAACTAACATCTTAGCATGCTCACAGTGAAAGTATTGGATTTGTCAAATGCTTTTTCTGTGTCTATGGAGATAATCATAAGAATTCTGTCCTTTATTAACATGGTATTTTTTGCTGTTTGATATCAAATTCTAAACCAACTTTTTACTTACATGATAAATTCTATTTTGTATAATCCTCTTAAAATATTGAGGGACTAGTTTCAGGTACACAATATAGTGATTCAATAAATCCATGCAACACCCAGTGCCCATCACAACAACTTTAATCCTCGTCACTTATTTAACCCATCACCCCACCACCTTCCCTTTGATAACTATCAGTTTGTTCTCTTATATTAAAGAGTCTGTTTATTGGTTTGTCTCTCCTTTTTCCCCCTTTTTCTCATTTGTTATGTTTCTTAAATTCCATATATGAGTGAAATCATATGGCATTTGTCTTTAACTGATAGACTTATTTTGTTATCATAATACTCTCTACCTCCATCCACATTGTTGCAAATGGAAATTATTTTTTTAGATTTCATTCATTTTATGGCTGCTTGTGGTATATATATATATATATATATATATATATATATATATACATATATATATACAATGGAATATTACTCATATGAAACACATAAGTGGAATATTAATCATTATATTAATCATTATAAATGAAATACATAAATGGAATATTACATATATATCATATTTCTTCATCCATTTATCTATAAATGGATACTTAGGCTGTTTCCATAATTTGGCAATTTTTGGACAATATTGTGGACAGTGCTGCTATACACATTGGGGTGCATGCATCCCTTTGAATTAGTATTCTTGTATTTGGGAATGAATACCTAGTAGTGCAATTGCTGGAAAATAGGGCAGTTCTACTGTTAACTTTTTGAGGCACTTCCATATTGATTTCCACAGTGGAAATATTCCCATCAACAGTGTAAGAGGGTTTTCCTTCCTCCAAATTCTTGTCAATATCTGATGTGTCTTGCATTATTGATTTTAGCCTTTTTGCTAGGTGTGAGGTATTATCTCATCGCAGTGTTGATATGCATTTCCCTGATGACCAGTGATGCTGAGCATCATTTCATGTGTCTGTTGGCCATCTGCACGTCTTCTTTGGAAAAAATGATTATACATTTCGTCATCACACATTTTAAAAATTTTTTCCCCAAATACATTTATTTTATATTTTCAGTGTTACAAGATTCATTGTTCATGTACCACATCCAGTGCTCCATGCAATATGTGCTCTCCTCAATACCCACCACCAGGCTTGCCCAACCCCCACCCCCCCTCCAAAACCCTGTTTGTTGCTCAGAGTCCATAGTCTCTCATGGTTCATCGCCCCCTCTGATTTCTCCCCATTCACCCTTCCCTTCCTTCACACAATGTCCTCCATGTTTTTCCTTATGCTCCACATGTAAGTGAGACCATAATATAATTGACTGTCTCCAATAGACTTCACTCTGTGTAATCTCTTCCAGTCCCGTCCATGCTGATACAAAAGTTGGGTATTCCTCCGTTCTGATGGAGGCATAATATTCCATTGTATTTGAGTACCATGTATTCTTTATCCATTCACCTGTTGAAGGGCATCTTGATTCTATACACAGTTAGGCGATTGTGGTCATTCCTGCTATGAACATTGGGGTACATGTGGCCCTTCTTTTCATGGCATCTGCATCTTTGGGGTAAATACCCAGTAGTGCAATTGCAGGGTCATAGGGTAGCTTTATTTTTAATTTTTTGAGGAATCTCCACACTGTTTTCCAAAGTGGCCACACCAACTTGCTTTCCCACCAACAGTGGAAGAGGGTTCCCCTTTCTCCACATCCTCTCCAACATTTGTTCTTTACTGTCTTGTTGATTTTGGCCATTCCAATTGGTGTAAAATGGTATCTCAGTGTGGTTTTGATCTGAATCTCCCTGATGGCAAAAGATAATGAACATTTTTTCAGGTGTCTGTTAGCCATTTGTATGTCTTCTTTGGAGAAGTGTCTGTTCATGTCTTCTGACCATTTTTTGATGTGATTATCTGTTTTGTGAGTGTTGAGTTTGAGGAGTTCTTTATAGATCTTAGATATCAGACCTTTGTCTGTAGTGTAATTTGCGAATATCTTCTCCCATTCTGTGGGTTGCCTGTTTGTTTTGTGGACTGTTTCCTTTGCTGTGCAAAAACTTTTCATCTTGATGAAGTCCCAAAAGTTCATTTTCGCTTGTGTTTCCTTTGCCTTTGGAGACATGTCCTGTAAGAAGTTGCTGTGGTTAGGGGCCTGGGTGGCTCAGTTGGTTGAGCAACTGCCTCTGGCTCAGGTCATGATCCTTGAGTTACAGGATCGAGTCCCACATCAGGTTCCCAGCTCCACAGGGAGTCTGCTTCTGCCTCTAACCTTCTCTCCTCTCATGCTCTCTCTCACTTTCTCTGTCTCTCAAATAAATAAACAAAATCTTTAAAAAAAACAAAGAAGTTGCTGTGGTTGATGTTGAAGAGGTTACTGTCTATGTTCTCAATAGGATTTTGATAGATTCGCACCTCACGTTAAGGTTTTTTATCCATTTTGAGTTTATCTTCATGTATGGTGTAAGAGAATGATCAAGTTTCATTCTTCTACATATAGCTGTCCAATTTTTTAATTAATTTGTTGTTGATTTTCTAGTTCTTTAAGGTGTAAAGAGAGCTGGCGTATTCAGGATTTTCCAATTTTTTTGAGTGAGGCTTGGGTGGCTATGTATTTCCCCCTTAGGACTGCCTTGGCTGTATCCCATAGGTTTTGGACTGATGTGTCTTCATTCTCATTGATTTCCATGAATTGTTTAAATTCTTTGATTTCCTGGTTTATCCAAACATTCTTGAGCAGGTTGGCCTTTACCCTCCAGGTGTGGTTGAGGGGATGTATAGCTGAATATGTCAACCACAATCCAGGCAAGGTGCTCCCCGGAATGTTTCTCAGTAATCATAATTCACCCCCAAAGAGAAAGAAAAAAGAATAAAAAGAAGAGAGAGAAGAGAGAAAAAAAAAAGAAATCCCAGCCAAAATGAGTCCCACGTGTAAGATTTATCAAATATATAAATAAACATGAACAAAGAAAAAGGCCAACAAGAGTAAATGACCAGAAAAAAAAAACCCAGCCAAAATGAATCCCAAGAATAAGATTTATATAATACCATAACAAAAACAAATACACAGAAACACTGACAGAGGAATAAGATGGGAGAATGGTTATAAATCCTCCATGTGGGTGAAGAAGTTTATTTCAGATCTTCTTGGGTTTATGATTATATTAAGCCTCTAGTTGTAATACTAAGTAGTTTAAAAAAAATCAAAGAACAAGAATCATGAGAACAAATTTAAAAGAAAAATAAAAACTTGTTTCTATGAAATAAATAGTTTTTAGGGCAATACTGGGAGCTTAATATACTGTTTTCCCCTGATGTGGGGTTTATCAGTTTTATGGTGACCCTGTGGTTATTGTCCTCTTGCTTTTGGCTTGTCTTCTGGGGGAGGGGCCTGTCACATTGTTTTCCAGTCAATCTTGCTTGAGTTGAGGTGCCCTGCTTACTATCAAAGGGTTGGGCTCTGTGGAAACTGTTTTTTTCAGATTTTTGCTCTCTGGAGATTTTTGGGGTTTTTTTGTGAGTTTTTTGTGGCTTTTCAGAGTGTCCAATCAAAGAATCTGCACCCAGACCTCCACCTTACAGGGAAGCCTTAGTCTGTTCCCCTCTGGGTGGTCCAGAACACACAGACTTCTCCTCTGCATTCCTGTTGCACACCACAGCCTCCTCCAGCAGTGTGCACCCCCACTCACCATTCCAGTGGTCATCTGAGGCCCCACTGGTATCTGCACCCAGTGCCACTAAAACTGGAGGTGCTGTCATTGCCAGTACTACTCTCTGGGCTCTAGGCCCATGCTGGCTGCACTCAGACCCCAGGGTGTGCACAGGCTGCAGAGGGATTCCAAATGGGATCACACCGTGTTCTCTCAGGTATGGGCTAGGAGCATTCAGACCCTGTGGCAGGACATGGAGGGCCAAGGTCCTAGAAACAGCTGGCTTTTCCCAAAACCACACTCCCATAGGCACTTGCAGGACTGCGCCCAGCCTGAGTGGTGGTGTAGGCAGTGGAAAGTTGCAAGCTCATGGACCATGGACTAGACCTCTCCACCCCCCGCCAGTCTCTCTCTGACACAGGTTGTCACCCATGGTGGTGTTTTCATGGGAATGTGGGCTTAGGCACATGCCCATGACCACCTGATTCCATTAGTTGCCCCTTAAGATCTTTTCTTCTTTTTGAATGTTTTTAACCAGACTCCAATTTAATGCTGGTCCCCAATCACAGGGCAGTTTCACATTGGGGTGTTACTTTCCTTGGGTCACTTCTGGTGGCTCCTTCCTCCTTCTGTTTATCCTCTGATAACAGTCTGAGCATTCCCACACCACTTTACCTCTCCACTGATGTCTTCTGCCCCCGTAGAGATCCAGAGGTGTATAATCTTATATCTCTGGCTGGTTTCATGGGTGCTTGGAGTGTTTTGGTAGATATTTAGCTTATTTTAGGGGACTAGTTGAAACAGGGTCTCCTACTTCTCTGCCATCTTTCCCCTCTTCCCCTCATCCTTTATTTCTTTAATGTGTTGTATCACAATGATTGATTTGCGAATATTGATTCACTCTTTCAAACCAGGAACAATTCCGCCTTGAACGTGGTGAATCCTTTTTTAATACATTGTTGGATTTGGATTGCTAGCACTTAATTGAGAATTCTTCCATCCATGTTCATCAGGATTCTAGCCTATGTACCCTTTTTTTTCAAATAATTTATTTTATTTTTTCAGTGTTACAAGATTCATTGTTCATGTACCACACCCAGTGCTCCATGCAATACGTGCCCTCCTCAACACACACCACCTGCTCACCCAACCCCCACCACCTCCCCTCCAAAACCTTCAGTTTGTTGCTCAGAGTCCACAGCCTCTCATGGTTCATCTCCCCCTCTGATTTCCCCCAATTCATCCTTCCTTTCCTACCCAAAAGAAAAAGTTTGGAAGGAATTCAAAATCTTGGAGGCTAAAGACCAACATGCTCAAGAATGTTTGGATCAGCCAGGAAATCAAAGAAGAATTTAAACAATTCATGGAAACCAATGAGAATGAACCAACATCGGCCCAAAGCATATGGGACGTGGCAAAAGTGGTCCTAAGGGGGAAATACATAGCCATCCAAGCCCCACTCCAAAAATGGAAAAATCCCAAATACACCAGCTTTCTTTATACCTTAAAGAACTAAAAAATCAACAACAAATTAATACAACCACATGCACAAGAAAAGAAATAATCAAGATTAGAGATCAATGAGTTAGAAGCTAGAGAAACAGTAGAACCCACCAAAGAATCCAGAAGTTGGTTTTTTGAAAGAATCAATAAGATCGATAAACCACTGGCCAGACTAATCCAAAAGAAAAGCTAGAGGACCCTAATTAACAAAATTATGAATGAAAGGGGAGAGATCATGACTAATCCATAGGAAACAGAAACAATCACCAGAAATTATTATCAACAGCTATATGCCAATAAGTTAAACAACCTAGAAGGAATGGATGCAATCCTGGAAACCTATAAACTTCCAAGATTGAAACAGGAAGAAATTGACAACCTGAATAGACCAATATCTATGTACTCTTTTTTATATGGCTGTTTTTTATTTCTATGTCGATTTTTTATTTAAATTCTAGTTACTTAAAATATATGGTATAATTAGTTTCAGGTATTTTTTAGTGAAGTCTTTTTCTCATTTTGGTATCACTCTACTACTGGTCTCATAAAATGATTTCAAACATTTTTCTTTCTTTTCTAATTTTTGGAATTGTTTGAGAATAATAAGTATTAACTCTTCTTTAAATCCTTGCTAGAAGTCACCTGTGAAGACTTCTAATCCTGGACTTTTGTTTGTTGGGAGATTTTAGATTACTGATTTAATTTCATTGCTACTTATTCATCTGCTGAAGTTTTCTATTTCTTCCTGTTTCAGTTTGGATATTTTATGTGTTTCTAGGAATTTATCCATTTCTTCCAGATTATCCAATTTTTGACATATTGTTTTTCATAATATTCTCTTCTAAATGTGTTTCTGTGTTGCTGGTCAATTCTCCTTTCTCATTCATGATTTAATTTTTTAGGTCCCTTCTCTTTTGCTTTTGATAGTTCTGGCTAGACAGAGCTTTATAAATTTTCATTTTTTCAAGGAACCAGCTCCTGGCTTTTTTGATTGGTTCTATCATTTTTATTTTGTTTTATTTTGTATTTATTTAGTTTGTTTTTACTTTCTATATAATTTATTTCTACTCTAGCTGTATTATAGTCTTCCTTCTGTCATCTGTAGGCTTCTTTTTTTGTTCTTATTCTAGGTTCTTTAGGGGTAAATTTAGGTTATTTATTTGAGATATTTCTTGCTTCTTCAAGTAGGTCTATCTTGCTATATAAGTCTACCTTAGGACCACATTTGCTGCACTCTGAATGCTATCGACCACTGTATTTTCATTTTCACTTATTTCCATGTATTTTTTAAATGTTTTCATTGATTTCCTGATTGACCCATTCATTGCTTAATAGAATATTTTTAACGTCCATGTATTTGTGCTCTTTCTCAATTTTTTCTTCTCTTTGACTTTTAGCTTCAAAGTGTTTTGGCCAAAAACAGTGCTGGTATGATTTCAATATTTTTGTACTGTTGAGGCCTGTTTTGTGACATAATATGTGATCTATTCTGGAGAATGTTTCATGTGCACTTGAAAAATGTATATTCTAAAGATTTAGAAAGGAATATTTTGAATATATCTGTTAAGTCCATCTGGTCCAGTGTGTCATTCAAAGGCAATGTGTCCTTGTTTATTTTCTGTTTAAATGATCTGTCTGTTGCTATAGGTGTGGTGTTAAAGTCCTCTACTATTATTGTATTATCATCAATTAGTTCCTTAATGTTTTTATTAATTCTTTTATATATTTGGGTACTCCAATGTTGGGTGCATAAATATATACAAGTGTTAGATCTTCTTTGTTTAAATTTTATTTTACTTAAATTCAATTAATTAATATATAGTGTAACATTAGCTTCAGGGGTAGAGTTCAGTTATTCATCAGTTTCATATAACACCCAGTGCTCATTACATTACCTGCCCTCCCTAATGCCTATCATTCAGTTACTTCATCTTCCCACCCACCTCTCCTCCAGCAAATCTAAGCTTGTTTCCTATAGTTAAGAGTTTTTTATCCTTTGCTTCTCTCTATGATTTCATTTTATTTTATTTTTTCATCCCTTCCCTTATGAGCTTCTGTTTTGTTTCTTAAATTCCACAAAGGAGTGAAATCATGATCATTCTCTTTCTTTGATTTATTTTGCTTAGTATAATACCCTCTAGTTCCATCCATGTTATTGTAAATGGCAAGATTTCATTTTTTTGATGGCTGAGTAATATTCAAATATATAGTTAGATAGATATAGATAGGTATACATACAGATCTATCTACATAGATCTGTTTGGATATTTTTGATCTACATAGATCTACATAGATCTGTATGTATATCTATCTATATCTATATATTTTTGTGTTTTTTTAAGATTTTATTTATTTGACAGAGAGAGAGAGAGAGATCACAAATAGGCAGAGAGGCAGGAAGAGAGAGAGGGAGAAGCAGGCTTTCCACTGAGCAGGGAACACAATGCGGGGCTCAATCCCAGGACCCTGAGATCATGACCTGAGCCGAAGGCAGAGGCTTTAACACACTGAGCCACCCAGGCGCCCCCTTACTATATATTTTAATATTACTCAGCCATCAAAAAATATATCTATATCTATGTAACTATATCTAACTATATCTACCTATATATGTCTATCTATCTATGTCTATCTCTCTATCTCTATCTATCTATCATCTATCTATATCACATCTTTATCCATTCATCTGTTGGTGGACATCTGGAATTCTTTCATACTTTGGGTCTTGTGGACATTGATGCCATACACATTGGGGTGAATGTGCCCTTTTGGATCACTACATTTGTATTCTTTGGGTAAATACCTAGTAGTGCAATTGCTCAGTTATAGGGTAGCTTTAATTTAACTTTTTTAGTAACCTCCATACAGTTTTCCAGAGTGGCTGTACCAGTTTGCACTCCCACCAAAAGTATAAGAGGGTTCCCCTTTCCTCATCCTTTCACACCCTCATCAATACTTGTTGTTTCTTGCCTTGTTAATTTTAGTCATTCTGAGTGGTGTGAGGTGGCTTTCATTTGTATTTCCCTGATGACTACTGATGTTAAAAATATTTTTAATGAGTCTGTTGGCTATTTCTATGTCTTCTTTTGAGAAATGTCTGTTCATGTCTTCTGCCTATTCCATGACTGGATTATTTGGGTTTTTTGGTGTTGTTTGATAATTTCTTTATAGATCTTGGATACTAGCCCTTTATCTGATATGTTATCTGCAAATATATTCTCCCATTCTGTTGGTTGTCTTTTGGTTTTGAAGTCCCAATAGTTCATTTTTGCTTTTATTTCTCTTGCTTTTGGAGATGTGTCTAGCAAGAAGTTACTGCAGTTGGAATCAAAGAGTTTCCTGCCTCTGTACTCCTAAGGATAGTGATAGATTCTTGTCTCATATTTACCTCTTTCATTCACTTTGAATTTATTTTTGTGTATGGTGTAAGAAAGTGGTCCAGTTTCATTGTTCTGCATCTGGCGGTCCAATTTTCCCAATACCATCCGTTGAAGAGACTGCCTTATTTCTATTGGATGCTCTTTACTGCTTTGTGGAAGATTAGTTGGGTATAGAGTTGAGTGTCCATTTCTGGGTTCTTTCTTCTGTTCCACTGATGTATGTGTCTGTTTTTGTGCCAGTATCTACTGTTTTGATAATTATAGCTTTGTAATCCAGTTTAAAGTCTGGAGTTGTGATGCCTCCATCTTTGGTTTTCTTTTTCAACATACCTTTGGCTATTCAGGGACTATTCCCGTTCTATGCAAATTTTAGGATTGTTTCTTCCTGCTGTGTGGAAACTGTTGACGGTATTTTGATATGGATTGCTTTGAATGTGTAAATTGCTTTAGGTAGCATAGACATTTTAACAATATGTGTTCTTCTAATGCAGAGCATAGGAGGTTTTCCATTTCTTTGTGTCTTCCTCAATTTCTTTCATAAGTGTTCTATGGTTTTCAGAGTACAAATACTTTATCTTTTCAGTTAGGCTTATTCCTATATCATAGGGTTTTGGTGCAATTGTAAATGGAATTGATTCCTGGATTTCTCTTTCTTCTGCTTCATTGTTTGTATATAGAATGCAACTGCTTTCTGTGAATTGATTTTATATCCTGCAACTTTGCTGAATTCCTGTGTCACTTCTAACAATTTGAGGGTAGGGTCTTTTGGGTTTTCTACATAGAGTATCATGTTGTTTGCAAAGAATAAAAGTTTGACTTCTCCTTTGCTGATTTGGATGCCTTTTATTTCTTTTTGTTGTCTAATTGCTGAGGCAAGTATTTCCAGTACTACTTCAAACAATAGTGGTGAGAGTGGACATCCCTGTTGTGTTCCTAACCTTAGGAGAAAAGCTCTCAGTTTTTTTCCTGTTGAGGATGATATTAGTTGTGGGTCTTTTGTATATGGCCTTTATGATGTTGAGATATGTTCCCTCTATCCCTACATTGTGGAAGCTTTTTTATCAAGAAAGGATGCTGTGTAGGGCACCTGAGTGGCTCAGTCATTAAGTGGCTGCTTTTAGCTCAGGTCATGATCCCAGGGACCTGGGATCAAGCCCCACATCTCGCTCCCTGCTCAGTAGGAAACCTGCTTCTCCCTTTCCCACTCCCCCTGCTTGTATTCCCTCTTTCTCTGTGTCTTTCTCTGTCAAATAAATAAAATCTTTAAAAAAAAAAAGCATGCTGTGGACATCCCTGTCATGTTCCTGATATTAAAGGCAAAGTTCTCAGTTTTTGTCTTTTGTGGGTGATATTTGCTGTGACTTTTTGTACAAGGATTTTATAATACTGATATTTGTTTCTTCCATCCATACACAGTGGAGAGTTTTTATCAAAAAAAAAAAAAAAAGATGCTCTATTCTGTCAAATGCTTTTACTACATCTTTTGGGAGGTTCATACAGTTCTTCATATAGTTCTTGACCTTTCTTTTACTAATGTAGTATATCACATTTAAGGATGTTGAACCACCCTTGCATCCCAGGAATAAATCCTACTTGGTCCTAGTGAATAATCATTTTTAATTTATTGTTGGATCCTATTGGCTAGTATCTTGGTAAGAATTTTTGTATCTATGCTCATCAGAGATATTGGTCTGTAATTCTCCTTTGTGGTGATATCTTTCTCTGGTTTTGGGATTTATATAATTTTGGCCTTGTAGAATGAGTTCAGAAGTTTTCCTTCCATTTCTATTTTTTTGAAATAGTTTCAGAAGAATAGGTATTCATTCTTCTTTAAATGCTTATAGAAATTCCCTGGGAAGTCATTGGCACTGGACTCTTGTTTGTTGGAAAATTTTTGAGTACTGATTCAATTTCTTTACTGGTTATGGGTCTGTTCAGGTTTTC
Organism: Nasua narica; assembly: GCA_028533885.1. Taxonomy (NCBI): domain Eukaryota; kingdom Metazoa; phylum Chordata; class Mammalia; order Carnivora; family Procyonidae; genus Nasua; species Nasua narica. The sequence goes on along the minus strand of JAPYYJ010000122.1, from coordinate 10,323 downwards.
TATTTCTTCCTGTTTAGGTTTTGGAAGTTTATATGTTTCTAGGAATGCATCCATTTCTTCTAGATTGCCTACTTTGTTGGCATATAAATACTTATAATATTCTCTTATATTTGTTTGTATTTCTTTTGTGTTGGTTGTGATATCTCCTCTTTCATTCATGATTTTATTTATTTGGATCCTTTCTCTTTTCTTTTTGATAAGTCTGGCTAAGTGCTCATCTATCCTATTAATTCTTCCAAAGAACCAGCTCCTAGTTCTGTTGATTTCTTCTACTTTTTTTTTAATTTCTGTATCATTGATTTCTCCTATAATCTTTATTATTTCTCTTCTTTTTCTGGATATAGGCTTTATTTAATGTTCTTTTCCATCTCCTTTATGTTGAAAGTTAGGTTGTGTATATGAGATTTTTCTTGTCCCGTGGGGAAAGCTTGTATTGCTATATACTTTCCTCTAAAGACAACATTTCCTGTATCCTAGACATTCTAAACAGTCATGTTTTCATTTTCATTTGTTCCCATGTACTTTTTAAATTCTTATTTAATTTCCTGGTTGATCCATTCATTCTTTAGCAGGATCCTCTTTAACCTCTATGTAGTTTTGTTCCTACCAACTTTTTGTGGTTGACTTCAAGTTTTAAAACAGTGTGGTCTGCAAATATGTATGGTATAATCTCAATCTTTTTGTACTGGTTGAGAACTGATTCGTGACCCAGTATGTAATCTATTCTGAGAATATTCCATATACACTTAAGAAGAACGTGTACTCTGTTGCTTTTGGATGAAATGCTCTGAATATATTTGTTAAGTGCATCTAGTTGAGTGTGTCATCCAAAGCCCTTTTTTCCTTGTTGATATTTTGCCAAATGATTTTCCATTTCTGTGATGAGGTGTTAATATACTATACTATCATTGTATTACTATCAAGGTGTTGCTTCAGTTCTGTCATTAATTGATTTAAATATTTGGCTGCTCCCACGTTAGGAGAATAACTACTTACAATTGTTAGATCTTCTTGTTGGATAGACTCTTTTATTATGATAAAGTGTCCTTCATCATCTTCTACTGAAGTCTTTGGTTTAAAATATAGTTTGTCTGATATAAGGATTACTATTCCAGTTTTCTCGTGATATATATTAACATGATAAATTGTTATCCACCTCCTCACTTTCAATCTTGAGGTGCTTTGGGTCTAAAATAAATCTCTTGTAGAGAGCATATTTATGGGTCTTTTTTTATTATTCAATCTAATACCCTATGTCTTTTGATTGGAGCAATTAGTCCATTTACATTCAGTTATTATTGAAGGATATGAAGTTAGTACTATTATATTACCTGTAAATTTGCTATTTCTGTAGATTGTCTCTGTTCCTTTCTGGTCTTTGATACTTTTGGGCTCTCTGTTTTTGCTCAAAGGATCCCCTTTAATATTTCTTGAAGGGCTCATTTAGAGTTAACAGATTCCTGATTGATTGATTGATTGATTGATAATTTTGGAAACAGTATCTCTCCTTCTATTCTGAATGACAACCTTGCTGGATAAATTGTTCTCGGTTGCATATTTTTACCATTTAGCATGCCTCACATAGCATACCAGTTCTTTCTGGCCTTCTAGGTCTCTGTGGACAGACCTGCTTCCAGGCTTATGTTTTCAAATATTTTCTCTTTATTATTGAAATTTACAAGTTTCCCTATTATATGTGAAAATATTGGCCCATTTTTATTCATTCTGAGAAGGGGTTTGCTTTTCCTCCTGGATTTGCATGCCTGTTTCTTCTCCAGATTAGGGGAGTTCTCAGCTATAATTTGTTCAAATAAACCTTCTGTCCCTTTCTCTCTCTTCTTCTTCTGGAACCCCTATTATCTGGATATTATTTTGCTTTAGGGAAATTCTGAATTCTCGAAATCTCCCTTCATGATCCAGTAGTGGCCTTTCTGTCTTCTTTTTAGCTTCCTTATTTTCCATCATCTTGTCTTCTATATGACTGACTCTATCTTCTGCCTTAGTTATCCTTAGATAGAGCTTCCATTTGTGACTGTATCTCAATAATAGAATTTTTAATTTCAGTCTAATTAGATTTTACTTTTTTACATCTATAGTAAGGAATTCTCCAGTATCTTCTATGCTTTTTTTCAAGCCTAGGTAGTATTTTTATAATCGTTATTTTAAATTCTAGTTCAGGCATCTTACTTTTATCTGTAATGATTGAATCCACGGTAGTGAATACTACCTCTGGTTCTTTCTTAAGGGATGAATTTCTCTGTGTTGTCATTATGTCCATAAAAGAATAGAAAAAAAGAGAAAATACAACAATAACAACAATACCAACAGAAAAAGTACATAGCAAACCAGAAGAAAACAAAAACAAAAACAAAAAGCAAGAGAGAATAAAACAAGAATCAATAAGAATGAAAGAAAAATCTAGATCCTGGGTTTATTTTGGTTTACTTGTTACTACATCCCGTTTTCTTACACCATACACAAAGATAAACTGAAAATGGATGAAACACTTCAATGTGAGACAGGAATCCATCAAAATCCTTGAGGAAAACATAAGCAACAACCTCTTTGTCATTGGCCACAGTGACCTCTCTAGACACATTACTTAAGTCAAGGGAAACCAGAGCAAACTTTCAGGACTTCATCAAGATAAAAAGCTTTTGCACAGCAAAGGAAGCAATCAGTGAAGCTAAGAGGGAAACTATGGAATGGGAGAAGATATTTGCAAATGACATTACAGATAAAGGACTAGTATCAAGATGTATAAAGATCTTCTCAAATTCAACACCCCCCCAAAAAAAATCCAGTCAAAAAAATGGGCAGAAGACAGGAACAGACACTTCTTCAATGAAGACATACAAATGGCTAACAGACACGTGAAAAAATGTTCAACATCATCAGCCATCAGTGAAATTCAAATCAAAACCACAATGAGATACCAACTTACAGCAGTTAAAATTTAAAAAATAAATAAATAACAAGACAGGAAACAACAAATGTTGGGGAGGATGTGGAGAAAGGCGAACCCTCTTACACAGTTGATGGGAATGCAAGCTGGTACAGCCACTCTGGGAAACGGTATGGAGGTTCCTCAAGATGTTAAAAATAGAGCTATCCTTTGACCCAGAAATTGCATTACTATGTATTTACCCCAAAGATACAGATATAGTGAAAAGTAGGGGAAAATGCACCCTAAGGTTCATAGCAGCATTGTCCACAGTATCCATACCGTGGAAGGAGATGAGATGCTTTTCAACAGAAGAATAGATAAAGAAGATGTAGGTTTTTGCCCAAGATGGTAGAGGAGTGGGGGACTCCATTTCATCCAGTTCCCTGAATTTAGCTAGAAAACTACCAAGGCACTCTGCACACCTACAAATCAGCCTGAGATGTAAGATTAGACAAGTCTGGATCTCTACAGGGGCACAGTATCATTAGTTGAGAGGTAGGAGGGATGGAGTTGTGATTGTGTGGACAGATATCAAAAGATTAACAGAAGGGGGAGAGAGCTACCAAAAGCTAGCCATTGGAAAGTAATACTCCAGTGCAAAAGCATCCTGTGTCTGAGGACCAGTAATAACTTGGAGACTGGTGGCAGCAGGATAAGAAGGGACTGGTAATAGTGCTCAAACAGAACATAGGGGCTTAAGGAGCAAATGCTGGGACTGCGCAGCCACAAGTGGGGACATAAACCTGTGGTCCCAGGACTGTTCACAGTCACTGCCCACTCCTGAGGGGACTCAGCCCAAACTTGCATCCACAGTCCTGGAGCTGGTGGCCACCACCCTACTGCCACCACAACCACCCATGCCCAAGAGGACCTCACTTGGACTTGCACCCATGGACCCAGGAATAGTAGCCTCCAGGGCCAGGGCTCACCCAAACTGGAATTGTTCACAGTTTTGGTGGCACAGGGGTGCAGAGATAAGTGGAGGCTGGGGTTCATCACTGAAAGGAAAGCTGGGGGTATATACCACCTGTGGAGGTTGCGCTTACAGAAAAGGAGATTGTATGTTCTGTAAGCACTTATGCTTTCAGCAGCTCTTACAGAAAAGGAGATTGTATGTTCTGGAGGATTCAGAGAAGAGTTGACTGTGGCTCCTCTCTGAGGTGGAGGTCAGGGTGTGGACAGTTTACTTTGCTCTGACCCTTCTTAAAAGGTGTGAAATGTTGCCAGAGAAAAAAAGCCTCCAGAGAACAGAAGTCCCCAAAACCTGTTTCCACAGAGCCCAGACCAGGGCAACTCTGCCCAAGCAAGATTCACTGAAAAACAATGCAGCAGAAGACCCCATCCCCAGAAGACAAGCTGAAAGAAGAAGAGAAAACAACCTCAAGGTACCCATAAAAATGTAAAACCCCAACACCAGGGGAAAACAGTATATTAAGCTCTCAGTGTTGTCTCACGGCCTGTGTATTTCTTAGATACAATGGCCTGTGTATTTCTTAGATACAACTTTTCTCTCTTGCTCTCTTTTTTAAATTCTTTCTCATGTTTCTTCTGTTTGTTTTTGTTTGTTTGTTTTCTTTCCTTTTCCCTAGTTATCATTTCAACTAGATGATCAATACATCATACTCCATAGTGACTTTTAAATTGAACTTTTTCACATATATACTTTTTTCTTTTTCTTTATAGATAGATAGATAGATAGATGATAGATAGATAGATATAAGCTTCAATGTAGTCCTCTTTTCTCTATCCAATACTAATATAAATTTATAAATATATTTATATATATATATAAATAAATATATATATGTATATATAGTTAGTTAGTTAGTTAGTTAGTTAGTTAGTTAGTTAGTTTTAATATCCCTGTATCTCTGGGAAGTACAGTTCTCTAACAAAGATAATAAAATACACCCAGGAAGAACTGAAATACCCTTCCTCACCCACATCAAGGGATTATAGCCACCTTCCACCTTCCTCCTCACCCACCATTTTATTTTTGTTTCTTCTTCTTCTTCTTCTTCTTCTTCTGTTCTTGTGTGTGTGTGTGTGTGTGTGTGTGTCAATATTTTCTTTTTTGTTTGTTTGTTTTTGTACTTTATAAATCTTACTCTTGGATCTCATTTGGTTGGTTTTGTTTTGTTTTGTTCTTTTTGTTCTCTTGTTTGTTTTCTTGTACTGGTGACTTCTGATTGCTCTGAGCCTTCCCAGGGTGCACCTTGCCTGGATTGTGGTTGATATTTTTGGCTGTACCTCCTTTCATCCACAACTCAACAGAATGAGTAAGAGGAGGAACTCCCAAGAAAGAAAAGACCGAGAGACAATGGCCTCTTCCACAGACCTAATGGATATGGCTATAAGTAAGATGTCAGAAATAGACTTCAGGGTAGCAGTTATGAAGGTAATAGTGAGGCTGGGGAAAACTATTAATGGAAACATAGATTCTCTAAGGACAGAAATGAGAGCTGATCTGGCAGAACTTAAAAAGGCTATCAATGAGATCCAATCAAATCTAGATACTCTAACAGTGTAAATGAAGCAGAAGAATGAATTAGTGATCTAAAAGACAAAATGGTAGAAAAGAGGGAACAAGAAGAGACCTGGAACAAACAGCTTAGAATCCACAAAAACATAATTAGAGAAATAAATGAGACCATGAAACATTCCAATGTCAGAATTATTGTGATCCCTGAGGACGTGGAGAGACAGAGAGGGCTAGAAGATATATTGGAGCAAATTGTAGCCGAGAACTTCCCTAACATAGGGAATGAAACAAGTATTTGTGTCCTAGAGACAGAGAGGACCCCTCCCAAGATCAAGGAGACCAGACCAACGCCACAACATGTAATAGTAAAACTGGCAAATCTTAGAACCAAGGAAATCATTTTCAAGGAGGTTACAGGGAAGAGATTCCTTACATACAGAACGAAGAACAAAAGAAAAACATCAGAACTGTCCACATAAACTTGGCAAGAAAGAAAGGGCTGTAAAAACATATTCAGGATACTAAATGAGAAGAACATGCAGGCAAGAATTCCTTATCTGGCAAGGCTATCATTCAGCATGGATGGAGTGATAAGGAGCTTCCAGGACTGATGAGACTGAAAGAATACGTGACCACTAAGTCAGCCCTGAAAGAAATATTAACAGGGGTTATATAAAAGAAGAGAGATGCCAAGAATGACATAGAACAGAAATATACAGAGACAGTCTATAGAAACAAGGACTTCATAGGCAACATGATAACAATAAAATCTTATTTTTCAAAAATCACTTTCAACGTGAACGGTCTAAATGCTCACATAAAATTGCACAGGGTTGCAGATTGGATAAAAAGACATGACCCATCCATATGCTGCCTACAAGAGACTCATTTGGAAACTAAAGATACATCCAGATTAAAAGTGAAGGGATGGAGAACCATCTTTCATGTCAATGGACCTCAAAAGAAAGCTGAGGTGACAATTCTAATACCAGATAAATTAGATTTTAAGTGAAAGACTGTAGTTAGATATATAGAAGGACACAACATTGTTCATAAAGGGTCTATCCAAAAAGAAAATCTAACTATTATAAATATATATGCCCCCAATTTTTGAGCCAAAAACGACATAAGTCAACTGATAACCAAAATAAAGAGACATATTGATGATAAAACATCAATAGTAGGAGACCTCAACACTCCACTCTCAGCAATAGACAGATATTCTAAGCAGAAAATAATGAAACAAGAGCTTTGAATGACACACTGGACCAGATGGACCTTACAGATATATAGAGCACATTCCACCATAAAACAACAGAATGCTCATTTTTCTCTAGTGCACACGGAAATTTCTCCAGGATAGACCACATACTGGGTCACAAATCAGGTCTCAATGATACTAAAAGATTTAAATTTTACCCTGCATATTCTCAGGCCACAATGCTTTGAAACTGGAACTCAATCACAAGAAAAAGTTTGGAAGGAATTCAAACGCTTGGAGGCTAAAGATCATCCTGCTCAAGAATGTCTGAGTCAACCAAGAAATCAAAGAATAATTTAAACAATTCATGGAAACTGACAGGAACAAAGGCATATTGGTTTAAAACCTGTGGGATATGGCAAAAGTGGTCCTAAGGGGAAACACATAGCCATCTGAGCCTCACTCAAAAAAAAAAAAAAAAAAGAAAAAGAAAAAGAAAAATCCTGAAAACAAAAACTATCTTTACACCTTAAAGATCTGGGGAATTGGGGCGCCTGGGTGGCTCAGTAGGTTAAAGCCTGTGCCTTCGGCCCAGGTCATGATCTCAGGGTCCTGGGATCGAGCCCCGCATCAGGCTCTCTGCTCAGCCCCCTCCCCCAGCTGCCTGTCTCTCTGCCTACTTGTGATCTCTCTCTCTCTGTCAAATAAATAAATAAATAAAAAATCTTAAAAAAAAAAAAGATCTGGGGAATTAACAACAAATTAAACTTAAGCCACGCATGAGAAGGGAAATAATTATGATTAGAGCATAGATCAGTGAATTAGAAAGAAGAAATATGGTAGAACACATTAATAAAAGTAGAAGCTGCTTCATTGAAAGAATTAATAAGATTGATAAACCTCTGGCCGGACTAATCCAAAAGAAAAGAGAAATAACTCAATTTAATAAAATTATGATTGAAAAGGGAAAGATCATGACTAATACCAAGGAAATAGAAGTAATAGTCAGAAATTATTATCAACAGCTATATTCCAATAAGTTAAGCAAACTAGAAGAAATGGATGTATTCCTGGAAACCTATTAATTATGAAGCCTGAAACAGGAAGAAATTGACAACCTGGACAAGCCAATAACCAGAACTAGATTGAAACAGTGATCAAAAACCTCCCAAAAAACAAGACTCTAAAGACCTGATGGATTCCCTGAGGAATTCTACCACACATTCAAAAAAGAAATAACACCTATTCTGAAGCTGTTTCGAATATAGAAAAAAAAAGGCAAACTTCCAGACTCACTCTGTAAGGCCAGCATTACCTTGATCCCCAAACCAGGAAAAGAACCCATCAAAAAAGAGAATTTTAGTGGTCACACACTCTTTGAATCCTTGCCTGTCTTGAAAGTTCTTTATCTCTCCATCTATTTTGAATGTCAGCCTTGCTGGAAAAAGTATTTTTGGCTGCATGTTCTTCTAGTTTAGTGCCCTGAATACATCATGCCAGCCCTTTCTGGCTTGCCAGGTTTCTGTGGACAGGTCTGAAGCTATTCTGATGGATCTTCCTCTGTATGTAAATAATCTCTTCCCCCTAGCTGACTTCAGGACCTCTTATCTAAAATTATAATTTACAAATTTTACAGTTATGTGTCTGGGTGTCTTTCTAGACTCATTGTTCTTGGGAGGGGGGGTGTCCTTTCTGCCTCTAAGACACAAACACTTGTTCCATTCCCCAGATTGGGGAAATTTTCATTCAGAATTTGGTCAGCTATATCTTCTAGTTTTCTGTCTTTCTCTACTCCCTCTGGGATTCCAATAATTCTGATGTTGGAACGTTTCTTGGCATCATTTATTCCCTAAGTTTCTTCTCATGATTCCTAAGCAGTTTGTTCCAGCTCTCCTCCTGACCTTTCTTCTCAACCATTTTATCCTCTAGATCACTAATTCTATCCTCTGTCTCTGGAACTCTAGCTGTTAGACGATTTAGATTTGATTGGATCTCACTGATAGCATTTTAAACATCTGCTATACTGCTTTTTCATTTCTGCACTTAGAGATTCTATGTTGTCATTTATGTTTCTCTCCATCCTAGCCATTGCCTGGATAATTGTTACCCTGAATGGACTCTGAGAAACAAACTGAGGGTTTTGAAGGGGAGGGGTGGAGGGTTGGGAGAGCCTGGTGGTTGGTATTGAGGAGGACACATATTGCATGGAGCACTGGGTATGGTGAATGAACAGTTAATCTTATAACACTGAAAAAGTAAAATAAACGTATTTTGGGAAAAAATAACAAATCTCCATCACACACACACAAAAATTTAGATCAATATCCCTGGTGAATATGGATGCCAAAATTCTCAACAAAATCCTAGGTAATTGGGTCCAACAGTGCATTAAAACAATTATCCATCACGACCAAGTGGGATTTATCCCTGGCATTGAAGTGTGGTTCAACATTCTCAAATCAATCAATGTGAAAAAACAAATCAATAAGAGAAGAGGGAAGAACCACATGGTCTTATCAATTAATGCAGAAAAAGCAGTTGACAAAATACAGATCCATTCCGGATTAAAGCCATGTATGAGAAGCCCACAGGAAATATCAGTCTTAATGGAGAAATGCTGAGACCCTTTCCCTTAAGATCAGGAATATGACACAGATGCTCAATCTCACCATTATTGTTCCACATAGTACTAGAAGTCCTAGCAACAGCAATTAGACAATGAAAGGAAATAAAAAGGATTCAAATTGGCAAAGAATTAGTCACACTCTGTCTCTTTGCAGATGACATGATATTTTATGTGGAAAACCCCAAAGAGTCTGCTCCCAAATTGTTAGAAAACAGCAATTAAGCAATGTGGCAGAATACAAAATCAAATCACAGAAATCAGTTGCTTTACTTTTTGTTTTTTTAAATCTTTCACTGTTATTTTTTATTCCCCAAATTTGTTTATTTTAATTTTTCAGTGTTACAAGATTGATTGTTCATGCACCACACACAGTGCTCCATGCAGTACGTGCCCCTCTCAATACCCACCACCAGGCTCACCCACCCCCCAACCACTCCCCTCCAAAACCCTCAGTTTGTTGCTCAGAGTCCACAGTCTCTCCTGGTTCAACACCGCCCCCGATTTCCTGCCATTCGCCCTTCCCTTCCTTCTCACGATGCCCTCCATGATTTTCTTTATACTCCACACGTAAGTGAGACCATAAGATAATTGCCTCTCGCCGCTTGACTTATTTCACTACGCATAGTCTCTTCTAGTCCTGTCCATGTTGATAAAAAAGTTGGATATTCATCCTTTCTGATGGAGGCATAATACTCCATTGTACCACATCTTCCTTATCCATTCATCAGTTGAACGGCATTTTGGTTCTTTCCACAGTTCAGCTATTGTGGCAATTGTGGCTATGAACTTTGGGGTACATGTGGCCCTTCTATGTACTGCATCTGCTTCTTTGGGGTAAACACCGAGTGGTGCAATTGCAGGGTCATAGGGTAGCTGTATATTTAATTTCCTGAGGAATCTCCATAATGTTTTACAAAGTGGCTGCACCAACTTACATCCCCACCAACAGTGGAGGAGGGTTCCCCTTTCTCCACATCCTCTCCAGCATTTGTTGTTTACTGTCTTGTCGATTTTGGCCATTCTAATTGGCGTAAGGTGGTATCTCAGTGTGGTTTTGATTTGAATCT
>JAPYYJ010001219.1:0-14482 GCA_028533885.1 Nasua narica | reverse complement strand
GCCGCGTGCGAGCCTGCCTCCTAACACGCACGGCCGCACTGAGGCTCCCGTCCGTCCCACGCGCCGATGCGGCCGCCGCACCCGCACAGCGTCTGCTCAGTCAGAGACCGACAGACGCGGGAAGGCGCCGGCGCCGGGCGGAACACGGACGCGGAGCTGGAGGCTCCTGTCCGCGCGCACCAGCCGGCCCTGGGCCGCAGCCCGGCGGTCCCCCCGGCCCCTCCGGGTGGGGGCCTCCTCCCCGTCCGCCCCCTGCTCAGGGGCCCCGACCCTGGCCCACTGCTCCATTCTTGTGCAAAACCCTCATCGTGGTGGCCAGATTCACGCGCTTGTCAACCAGCATTTGCTGATCGCCGAACGGGAGCCCTGGCTGCACTGCAGGTGCCAGATGGGCAACGAGAGAGAGAGAGAGAGAGAGAGAGAGAGAGAGAAGGCAGGAGACAGGAGAAAGCCCTCCCCCTGGCCTCAGAGATCAGGCTGCACAGGTACGATTCACTCAGAGCCGACGATTCAAACATGTCCCTCCACGGCCCACCGCGGGGTCCTGGGGAGGACAGACGGGGGCCGCTGCGCACCCCGCAGTGAAGACACGCAAAGGGAAGGCACGGCCAGCGCCCCCCCCCCCCCGGCAGGCAGGGCAGAGGGCTCCCCCGAGGGGGCTGTGCCACCGACGAGCTGCCACGCAGGGCTCCGGGGACACGCCGGAAGCATGCAAACCCTTCCGCCACCCGTGCTGGGGGCGGGCACAGAGATGATCCCAGACAAGCCTTCAGCGAGGAAGGCCTTCTCCTGCCTCCCACTGCCGGTGACACCCTGAGCTCGGTGCCGTGCGCGCTCCGGGGAGGGGATTAAACTCAGCCTAAGACAAACAACGAGGAAGGTGCGCAGACTCTGCAATTCTCACAGGAGCCTCCCCACACACAGGAAGATTAGTGACGATGTGATTTGCATTCATTCCCTACCAACGAGATTAAGAGGTGAAGTGACGGGAGTTCTTGCTGATGCTCTTTGGTTACCCACAGACGTCTCGCCAAGGGCCCCGCACGTGCAGGGCCAGTTTCAGGACCCTCTCCTCCTCCCCACCCCGTGCCCGCCCCCCTCGGGAAGGGTTGAGCCTCCCATAAAGCACAGGGAGCCCTGAAGCCAGAGGGGCCCCCGCCGCCCAGCAGCGTCTGGCCTGGAGACCAGGGGTCGGCAAACTTTGGCGCTGTTTGGCCCACTCACCGGCGCGGGACCCAACGGGGAAGGGCTCAGAGGGGCTCCACGCCCTGGGTGCGTTGCCCGCGGCAACGACACACAGTGTCTGAATGCCCATCTGAGCCGTCCTCTGGGGACTCCTCCCTCTCGGCCCCACTTCGGCTCCCAGAGGAAGCCGCGTGTCCGTGCAGGGGGCCCGTGGTCTTGGGTGTGGACGACGGGGCCCCCCGAGCCTGACGGAATCACCCCTTCAGCTGGGTGGCATCTGGGGTCCCAGCAAAGCGAAGGTTCTCGATCCAGCAAGAGACTCTCATACCTACACAGCCAGGGCGCGGTAGAGAGTCCCGGGCTCCCTCTCCTTCTGGAAAACGTGGGAACCACGCGTCAGACACGCCGAACCCCGAGAATCACCAGGGGGACTCGGAATCGCTCTGCGAGCAGAGCCCCCACCTGCGCTCCGAGCACCCTTCTGGGCTTATTTCACCGGAGAAATGGACTTCTGTCGCCTCATACCAAGACCTGGGGGTTTCGCTGCCCCAGAGGAAGGCATCTCCTCAATCACCCCATTAGCCGTGTGACACAACCGGAGCTCTTCGGGGGCCAAGGAGCTGCTCAGACCCACCGAACCCACCGACGGGGCTCGGGGAGATGCTCTGCTCGGTGTCCAGGGCAGACGTCAGTGACGGCGCTGACGGGGCCCCTGCGTCGTAAAAGGCCGATTCGCCCCAAGGTGCCTCTCCAGACCGTGCCACGTCCTCGCCCCCCAAATCCTGCCGCTCTCCCCAGTCCGACGCCTTAGTCTCTGTGCGGTGGGCCTCCCAAGGGCCAGGCCTGGCTCAGGCTACCGCTCCTGGGGTTCCTCCAGCTGCCCCCGCCCTCGGTCAGGACGAGGTGGTCCAGCCCCTGCAGGAGCGTCCCAGGACACCAGGGCCACCTGCGTTTTCTTGGACACCTGTCTCCGCTCACAGGGGCAGGGGAGGAATGAAGGAGTCGAGACACGCTGGCTCAAGTCCTTCCCACGCTCTTGAGAAAGGGGCGTGCCGGGCAAGGGGCACTGGCCCAGCCACAGGCGCCGCGCCGAGTGTCCATGCCCCACTCCCCAGATCCACGTGTCGGAATCATGACCCCCAACGGGATGGTACTTGGGTGGGGGGCCTTGGGCGGGGCTCGGTTGTGAGTGGGAGCCCTCAGTAACGGGGTCCGCGTCTGCACGAAAGAGGCCCCGGGGAGACCCCTTGCCCCTGCAGGACCACCTGCGGAAGGAAGGAACCTGACCAAGGCCACCGGATGATAAGCAGCAGCGCCCGCCGCCACCCTGCCCCCCTCTGCTCTGAGCGCCCCTTTCTGCCGCCTTCGGCACACAGGTCAGGGTGGCCGGAAGGGTGGGAAGAGACTCTCCGCCCAGGGGGACGCGGCAGCCCTGGCCCGCACGGGGTCCGACCCTCTCATAGCCTGAAAGCGGGCTCTGCAGAGGCCAGCGTGAGTTCAGTGAAACCGGTGTCCCGTCCAGGATGAAGCCCACGGGCCAGCTGGGGGACACATCAGAGGAGGAGGAGGCCCCCTGCCTTCCTCCAGTGAGTACTTCCTCCCCGCGGAGCTGTGACGGGTTCCTAACTCAAGCTGGGTCCCCAGGAGGGAAGGGACTCTGGAGAGACTGAGGACAAGGGGCTTCGGGTGGCCCCTGGGGACAGGGGCTCTGTGTCCAGGTAGAAAGCGCCAAACTCCTCTCCTGGGGAGAGGACTGGCTTTCGAGGCAGAAACCCGGTTTCCGAAGGATGAGCACCAAGAACAGTCCTGACGCTAACGAGCTGCTCCAGAAGCCGAAGTCCGGCGAACACGAACCGGAAGGACGTTTGCTTCGATTTAAAGGGAGCTGAGCCGTGAGAAAGTGCCCGTGCCGGGGCCCACGGGTGCGCGTGGGCCAGAGTCTGACGCACGCGTGTGCAGGCACACAGCCTCCTTAACGCGTGTGCAGGCTCTGGGTTTGGGTTTTTGTTTGGCTTTCCCGCTCAGGGGTGTGCTGAGGAACGCTGCTTGTGAAAACACGTGGATTAAACAATGGCGCGAAGGGTTGCATTTTGGAAAAAACTTCTCACAGGCTGGGCTTCCCCCAGTGCAGTTCACATATGCCCAGACTGAGAGGAGCTCTGTTCCTCGGCTGCCCCGCCTCCCCCTCCAGGGCCTCCTTCCTTCCAGGGCTCGAAGCCGGGGGGTCTCCCCTCTGCCCAGCCCCTCCCCCACCCCACCCCACGTCTCTCCGACTGCTGCCCCCCTCCCTCCAGACCCCAGGCTCCCCTCACATCAGCTCCATGCCCTCGAGGGACAACCTGTGCTCCTGGGGTCCTGGGACACCTGGGGGGCCTGAAACACAGCACACCCCACCCCAGCCCCAGACATTTGATCAAGATGAGTTCCCCCTGAGGAGATTCTGGGGATGGCTGAAGGAAAGTCGTCCCCAGGCTGGTCAGCAAGCATCGGGAATGGAGCACCCTCCCCGCCAGACTGCTGGGGACTAGAGGGGCGGGGCTGGGGGCCGGAGGGGCGGGGCCGGGGGCCAGAGGGGTGGGGCCGGGGGCGAGGCAGCACATACACATGCACACTCACACATACGCACACTCTTATATCACATCCACACACTCACGCATAACACACATACGCTCACAATCACATGCTCACACACTCATAATCACACACACTCAATCACACACTCAATCACACTCATACACTCACACACTCGCACACTCACTCATAATCACACACTTGCACACGCTCACACTCATGCTCACACACTCGTGCATACTCGTACTCACAACCACACACTCGCACACGCTCACACACTCACATAATCACACACTCGCACACGCTCACTCATAATCGCACACGCTCGTGCTAACACACATTGTTGTCTTGGCCTAGTTCTGAAGCAGGCAGGTGTGGGGAAGGTCTCCCACTATCCAGGCAGACGGGTGGGAGCTCAGGGTGCGGTCTGGCCCCCTGTTCAGCTGAGGATCATACTTCTGCTCAGTGAAGGGCCACAGAATCCCTTAAGCTGCTCCAGGTGAAGCATCCGGTCCCTGATAAAATGACGGTGGTTCGAGCCAAGCCTCTGCAGCCTGATGTCCCGGTCTCAGTCCTGACCCTACGCAGTACCAGCCTCGTGACCTGGGGCACGAACCTCTCTGGGCCTCTGTCTCCTTGACTATAAAAGGGGTATCGGTTGTGTCTGCTCCACAGTGTGTGTGAGGACTGAGTTACTCTCATATAAATGCTCAGAACCCCATCCAACACACGGCGAGCACTCGACGAGCATCCTCCACCATCACCCCGGTGACCCCTGGACGTGCAGCCCGGCCCGGCCCCGAGGCGGGGTCCCTTGAACAGCCCCGGGGCCAGGAGCCCCCCTCCTGTGGTCTCCACCCACGGGTCCTGGGCACTCCCACGAGAATCTGCTGGTTGGAACAAGGTTCCAACGTTTTATTTTGGGAGGAGAGAAAGATAGAGTTTCCATCCGTCCATCTCTGCAGCAGCAGCGA
Source organism: Nasua narica (assembly GCA_028533885.1). NCBI lineage: Eukaryota > Metazoa > Chordata > Mammalia > Carnivora > Procyonidae > Nasua > Nasua narica. The sequence continues at coordinate 9,752 of JAPYYJ010001219.1, read as the reverse complement.
GCCAGTGAGGGGGCCTGGAGGGGACACAGGTGGGGCAGGGAGGGCAGCCCAGGCCAGTGCCACGACGCGCAGGACCCTCCCGGCTCAGTCCACAGAGACAGCAGGAGCCCCGCCCCCAACACACACATGAAGCCAAGTGTGGAGCTGAACCTTTCAAAATGTTGTAAGACAAGTCATATTCCACTGTGGACGAACGGGCCCAGGGGCCTCGCTCAGTGTCACCGAGGAGAAGAGCGAGCCGGGTGGGACGGGAGGAGGGGAGGGATGAAGGTGAGGACATCATCTTCAGCAGGGGGAGGGGGCAGCTCAGAGCAGGGCTGGGGGCATCTCTGTCCTCTGTCCTCTTGCCCTTCTGGCCCTCCACCGTGGGGACAGCCTGAGCACACAGGAGACGAGGCTGCCTGCGTCTCTGCCCACCTGCCGCGGTGGGGGGCTTCCTCATAGCCTCCGTGTCCTGACCCCCCCACGACCTCCACTCTCCGGCCCAGCACCACCCCCAAACCTGAACCCCCAGGCTTCCATGGCAGCGGCCACCGTGCCTTCCAGCAGGCGGTGGGTCAGGTCCGGGGCCTTCTGGGTCGTTTTCCTAATAGTTTTCAGGAAACCACAGCGGGAGAGAGGACCCTGACTGAGCACAAGACACTCCCCTCCTTCCGAACCCTCCTTTCCCCAGGGAGGCTGTTTCCCTCACCGCTCAGACCTCCACCATCTGGCTCGCTCTGCTTGTGCGTGTGCGGGGCGGCAGAGGTGAGATACACGGGCCGTGCACACACACGCACACGCACACGCACACACACGCATGCACCAAGTCGTGGCCCTTTGTCTGGATGTTGTAACAAAAGATCCTATCACTGGTGGTGCGGCCCAAAGGAGAGAATACGCCAGAAAATCCCAAAGTGGGAGATCCCCGCCCGTTCCCGCAGCCGGGAAGACCCACGTTGTGGTCACCGAGGCTACCACGCACCGCGCCCCCCACACACCCACTGTGCTCGGCCGCGGCGTCCCCGAGTCACGGGATGTGCTCACGATGGCTCCATGCACGCATCTTACAGGTGAGGAAGCCGAGGCTCGGGGATCCCGGTTAGGACGTGAGCGGCCGAGCTGGACCTGGAAGGCGAGTTGTCCCTTTCAGGGTCAGGCCTTCTCACCGCACCAGCCCGGGCAGGACGCTTCACCCTGGACAGCAGCTGGGGGCCCGGGGGGCCCTGACACGCGAGGGGTCTCCATTTATCCATATGCTCCCGATCCCTGCACCGAGTCCGCGGGAGAAGCCAGGGGCGCGGGTCTTGTTTGAGGAAGGCACTGGACGCGGCCCCTCTCAGCCCGAACGGCGCCCACTCTGCTTTCCAGAGCTCACGGTCACTGTCCTGCTGGACAATTCCGTGGGCTGTGCTAACCTCCAAGGCCCGGGGGGGGGGGGCGGGGAGGGGAGACTTTGCCATCAGGCCTGGGGGTGTGCTGCCAGGACCCATGGAAGTGTTTTAATTGCTTTGAAAACCAGAATAAATAAATGAACTTTTAGATTGAGGATAATGTTCTTCTTTTTTTTTTAAGATTTTATTTATTTATTTATTTATTTGACAGAAAGAGAGAGAGAGCACAAGTAGGCAGAGCAGCAGACAGAGGGAGAGGGAGAAGCAGGCTATCCCCCGAGCGGGGAGCCCCATGCGGGGCTCGATCCCAGGACCCTGGGATTATGACCTGAGCTGAAGGCAGCCGCCCAACCGACTGAGCCACCCAGGCGCCCCGAGGATAATGTTCTAATATATAATATTAATATATTCATCTTATACTACCGCAGTCATAAAGCATAGCTCTTAGTGTTTTTATGGAAGAAGGAGCCTCTGAAGGCAGGAGAGTGAGGGCTGGTGGGGCCTCGTGGGCACAGGGATGAGAGGAAGCTGGCCAGAGGCCTCCTCAGGCGTCCCCCGAGCCCAGGGCCTTGGAGAGCACCGCGCCCCCTCCCCCCGGCCCCCGGCCCCCAGGCACTGGGCCCCATCGCCTCCCAGAGCGCAGACTGAACTCTATTCTGGTGGCCCAGGATGACAAGGGTGGCCCGGGGCCGCAGAGGGCGGCAGAGGCGCCGGCTCCTTTCCCGAGCACGGCTAGAACGAGAGAAGCAGGCCCAAGAGCCAACAAGGAGATTTCGCTTTGCTCTGGGAGTCGGACGGAGGCCCGCCCCACACTCTGAGGAGCAGGTAGAGAAGATACTCAAACAACAGGACGAGAACGTGGAAACAAGACCGCATCTGCCAAGGCCGCAGACACACGGGGACGCGGCCCACGGCCACACCTGTGGGGCGGCGCAGACTTGGGGACTGGTGCTTTCCTGCTTTGGGGCTGATACCCCGGAGCAGCTTCCCAGGGACCTGGGCTGCCGCCGGCAGGGAAGAGAAGCCTCCGGCCCGCGCCCCCTCCCCTCCGCCAGCACCTCCCTCTCAGGGCTGCGTGGCCGCGCTAATACAGCGTTTCCACAATCACCCCAAGTTCCTCCGAGCCCAGGCCGAGTAGGGAACGTTTGCTAATTACAACGTATTGATTCTTGCTGGAGGTAACCCTGTGTGGGAGGAGGAGGCTGGACCTTCTCCCCCAGAAGCTCTGTGTCCACAGCCCTGTCCCCCCCGCGGGCCCCTGGCCTCTGCTCCCTGCTGTCCCCAAGCCAAAGGGCCTGCCTCAGCCAGCATGGCAGACCCGGCCGTCTTCTGGAGCATCGTCTGCGCGGATGTGGGAAGCATCTGGCCAGTACCTCACGCCCACCCTTCCCAGCAGCCTAGCCCCTCCCGACCAGCATCCCCACGACCCCCAGCCCCGCAAGCCTCCTGGGGACCACCGGGCATATCCGTGGAATGGGTCCGTGGCCTTGGGTTCCAGTGGGTGGGGACGGTCCTTCCACCGGTGATGTACCCATTGGCAGAGCGGCAGGGGCGGGCGGCCTGACCTGGGACACCCCCGGAGCCGACAAGGCGAGACTTCACGAGGCACAGAGACATCGGGAGAGCCAGCGTTCTAATTCTACCCCTCGAAAGCCTCACCACTCACCTCAGGGGCGGGCGGCACGCTTCCCTACCCTCACGTTTTCGATTTTCCAGATTTTCTGCAAGGAGCGTGGGTGACTTTTTGAAGCAGACAGACGCCGCTGTCGTTGTAATTGGGGAGAGTAACCCCCCTCGGATGAATAAACGTGGGCATGTGAGCAGCGGTACGGGAGGGGCCCTGGCCGGGGTGGGGGGCAGGAGCCAGATGTCGGCTCCCGGGGAGGAGGCCTGGGGGCCGGGGGCTGCTCAGCTCCCCTTCAAACCCCGGAGGGACCTGATCGCTCCCCTCGGAGATAGCGTTCGGATCCCGTCCAGCTCGCGGACGTTTCCTGATTTCCGGCCTCCAAGGAGCCGTCCGGGCTCCTGCCTGTGACCAAACCCCCTCACTCACCCGCCGAAGATGACAGAAGAGCGTTTTCCCAAACAGGGGTCCATGCAACATCTCGGAGCCGCCCTGCAAGGGCCACCCCCGTCCTTCCTCTTGACAAAGCCCCTTCCCTGTGCCCACGCGCCCCCAGCCCCATCACTTCACTGCCCCCTCCGTGGCACCCCTCCCTCTCTTCTGCGCGACCCCGTCACCCCCCGGCTGTCCCTGTCCCAGATCCTCCGTGTCGGCGGCCCCCCAGCCGGCCCCTCCCCCCGCCGCCAGGCCCATCTCCGGCACCCGGGCCGATCTTACAGCAGAAGGATTTAATTGCATGTCAAAATTAAATCTCTTTTGATGAAGAACAATTCAGCTACGGCTCTGCCTAATCAAATTAACAAAGTCTTTTTTGATTTTCAATTATCTTCTTCACGGGCATACTTTATCCAAGGCTCCCGCGATGGCGCTGACAGGCCGCGCATTCACAATGAGGGCCTCACCTGCACTGCTGACCAAGGCCCCACGCGGCCGCCCTGCTGGCCTGGGAGGTGATGCCCGGGGCCGCTCTGAGCAGGGGCTGCGAGGGCGGCGGCAGACGGAGATGCGTCCCTTGGACACAGGAGAGAATGCGCTGGGGCAGGTGCCCAGGGAAGGAGGCGGGAACTCGCGGAGCTGGGCATTTTAGGCACGTTAACCGGGCGACAGGCCACGGCTCTCCAGCAAGCTTTCAGCAGAACCAGGATCCCCGGCCCGACCTGGGTGCCCCCACCACACCGTCTGCAGCACCGATGTCTTCTGGGTCATTCCTCTAGGACCTATGATGATCACCTGGGCTGGCGCCATCGGCGGAGACGCAACTCGAGCCTCACGTGTAACGTTAAACTGCCAGTGGTCACGTTAAAGGGGTCAAAAGGAACGGGTGCAATCGATGTTAATGATTTATTTCATCTAGCTCAATGTGTCGACACGGAGCCAACAGGAACTGTATCGATGAGGCTTACCTTCTCTCCTTCGTGTCCAGTCTTTACAGTTCCGTGCGTGGTTTGCGCTCCCGACAGCCCTCAGCCCCACCAGCTGCAGTCGGGGTGCCCGGGAGCCCAGCCGCGTGGCTGCCGCGCTGGACCGCGAGCTCCTGGAGGGGGCCGGGCAGCCTCTCGGGGTTCAGCGCCCTCACTGGGGTGCAGGCTTGGCACCAGCCCCGCTCTCCGAAGGCTCATGCACGAGCCAACCAACCATCCTACGCAGCCCCGGCTCCTTACAGAAGCAGGGGTGGGGTGGACTCTCCTTCCAGGGAAACTGTTCCCCTCCCATATGCCACACTGGGGGCCCCTGTGCCCCGGAAGTCCCCATCGCAGGGCTTGCCGCCTTCCCTCCAAATCTGCTTCTCCCCCCACCCCGGTCCCCCCACAGTGCCAATAGGAGGTTATTTGGAAACACAAGACCCCAAAGACGAGCCCACAGGGCGCCAAGAGAATGAGCCCCAAGCCGACTTCCGCATCACCACCAAACAGTCACGGCCACGGCTCCCCGCGCGCCCCGCCACTTCCTGTTGTCTCCCTCACCGGTGGGGGAGTTGTCCCGCGGCAACCAGGAGGGACCCAGGAAGACCCCGCGCACACACGGGGACCCGGCAGAGGACGAGCTTGCTGGCGTTGGGCCGGACACGGCTTGCCACCAGATTTTGTGCTGCCGGCGAGAGAACGGCCAGCCTGTCACATCCACGGAGCCCAGACTTTGTGCCACAGGCATGCGGAGATGAGCTGCAGACGGAAGCCTGCTGTCCGGAGCACAGCCCCTTCCCACTGGCCTGTCCTGGAGACAGGGGCCTGGGGCCCCACAGGCCTGGGGGCTCAGACGTTCCTGTGTCTCCCCAACCAACTTGCAGAACTGCCTGAATCTTCAAGTGATAGCGGGAAAAAACCCTGCGCTCTCCCAAGGGCACACAGACTCGCGTGGGCTCGCCTGTTCCAGATGCGCTCGCTGGGGAAGGAACGCCGGCAGCCACGAGCAGGCCTTTCTCCTCACCAAAGCCCTTTCCAAATTGGCCCCAACCACAGTCCCACACGCATCCTTGAGGCTTCAGAGCTGGGATCCTTGCAAACAGTTTCCAAAGCCCTTTGCAGGAGGTAGTCCCCGCCCGCCCCCGCCACGGGCGCCCTTGCACAGGGCACACGGGGGCACAGGCGTGGGAGGGAGCAGGAGGGAGCCGGGCGCTCTGAGTCCTGAGCTCACACTGAGGTTCGCAGGTGGATAGGCCAGGAAGGCGAGTCTGAGTGGCTAGTTTTAAGTTATTGTAGTGCTTTTTGCTTTGATGGTTTGGGACCACATTTTGGGGCTATGTGGGCACATCTCTAAATCAGGCCATCTCTCCCTCTCTCTCTCACACGCACACACACACACACACACACAGGCCCTTGGGGTACAGAATCAATACGGCCGTCTTCACCGGAGCCTGGCTCCTGGATCTGATTACCACGTGTCCTGAGACCACAACCTAGAACAGGAGCGGGGAGAGCCGAGCCCTCCCAGGCCCGGTGACTCCCCTCCTGCACCCGTCCCCTCCCTAAAGCCCGGCGCCGGGGGGTGGTCGCTTCCTCCCCAGGACAGCAGTGGCCCAGAGGGCTCACGTCCCTGGCCACACCGCCGCCCTCCCCAGGCAGCGGGGAAAGGAGCGAGGGTGCCGCCGCCTCCCGCCTTGGCCGGCAGCCATACACCAGCAAGAAGTAGTTAACTGCATCCGGCCTTCGGCACAGACTTGTTTGATCAAAGGTTCCGCCTCTTTCTCTCCCCTTCCAGCACAAAACCGTGGGCTTTCTTGACAGAGAATTAATTGTTGCTGATGAAACTTCACCGCTGAGGGAGCACACTTCCCTGGAGGAATCCCACCAGATGGCTGGCTCCTGCCCCGACGTGCACAAAGTGCTCCTTGCGAGATCAGAGCACAGGACGGCCCGGGGCTCCTGGGGACTTTGTGGGTGCCCCCAGGACAGGGCAGGACCACGTGGTTCACAGTGAGCCACGGCCAAGAGCTGTGGTTGGGCCGCAGGGCCCAGGGGCCCAGCAGCACCTGCCCCTCCAGCCTCCGAGCAGGGCACGCCGGCCTGGAGAAGCTGCTGGAAGGCCCGTGAGGCCTCGCCAGCCAACCCTGGATCCCGGCATTTCTGGCCTCTCACATCAGGGGTGCAGGGCCCCCCTCCTCCCGGGACCCCCACGTTAAGGCGCATAGCATTGGGAGATTAGGAATAATCACGGTGAACACAAGATGAGAAACCCCGCCCTCGGCGGGGAGCAAAACTCAGGCCTTGGACAAAAGGACACAGCAGTTGGAAGTCCGTCTTCAAGGGCCAGAATGGTGGCAAGGCAGGGATTCAGAAGAAAGAGGGGGCCCTTGGCAGAGCAGCCATGGCCAGGGGGCAGTGGCCAAACCAAGCGAAATCGGGGGGGTCAGCCCTTTCAGGGACACGGGGCTGGGCTGGGGGTTCCTGAGCCTCCAAGGCTCCCCAGCTCGTGGGGATTCCAGGTAAGGTGAGGGAGGGAGGAAGCTGACTCACTTGGGAAATGGTTACGCCCGATGTAACTGCGGGTCTACTTCGCAGGAAGTTCCTAGGAACCGGAGCAGTCCACTCCCTGGACATCTGTCCACACCACCCAGCTGGACCCAAACAGCCTTGCTTCTTGAGATGAGACGTGTGGCCTTGCCAGGAGTATGTTTCCTGGCACTGCAAGCATTCGCACAGGGAGACTACTCAGCGGACGCGAGCGGGTTGCTCTCCAGCATGACTGACAGGTTCTTTCTGCCCGCAGAATGTCCCCCTCACTGGCATGTGCAAGGGCAGCTTTGAAGCCCACGCAAGAAAGCTGGAGCAGGAACCGAGGCCAGGGCCCCACCAGCCCCCGACTCAGGCCCAGCGTGGCCTGTTCACCTGGGGACAGAGAATGTCCCATGCCAGGTGCCACGGGAGGGTCACAGACGGCCAGGGGCCCGGGGCCAGGAGGCCACAGTCCTGTGCACCCAACAGCCGCTCGGCAGACGGGGCACCCAGCCAGCCCCCCTGCCATGCGGGCCTGAGGAGCTGCTGAGACCCTGCCTACACCAGGCCCCTGGCCACAGCACATCTGAACCCGGGCCAGCTGTTGTTGGCCGCAGTCCAGTGGCAAGAAGCTTTCCCTGGGGACTATTTCAAGATGAGACAGGGGGACCCCTGTGCTGGCTGTTCCCCCCAGACTCCCCACGGGGGCTGTCTAAGGCCGCAGGGGGGCCCAAGGAGCCCCGTGCCCCTCGGATCCCTCTCCAGGGCCCAGTAGAGCGGCCACGGAGCCCCGAACACAGACCGCACCACCCCAGCCCCTGCCAGGCCCTCACCAACTCCGAGAGTCCCGGGAGCTCCCAGGCCTTTCCAAGTCGCCTGCCTCATACATCGGCAGCTTGTTCCAAAAAGCAAAACACGTGTGGGAGACTAGCTGCATGGGACACCGCCCAGGGAGGGAGCTCTCCCACGGGCACACGGGGCAGGCAGACCCAACACAGGCGCCCGGCACGGGGGCGGGGGGCGGGGGTGACTGGGCCACGTGGGGTCCAGGGTCCCTGCCGGCCAGCTGCCGGCCAGCACAGCTCGTCAAGGTCAGCTGACAGAGAGGGTGGCCGTCTCTGCCAAGAAGTTAATGAAGGAGCCTGGAGCCATCTCGGGGCCTGTGCAGGGCGCAGAGGCAGGCACCCAGCCCCAGTGAAGACAGGCCAGGGTCTCTAGCCGGCAAGGACAGGAGGGGGACCATACCCCCTCCAGCGACAGATGGGAGATGCAGTATAAGGGGCAGAAAGTTCTCCCCACTGGGATCTGTCCAAGGGATCCGGCCAGAGCCCTCACTGTGTCCCTGAGATGTAGGTGAGGGCAGGTCAGGAGCCGCAGAGCCCACCCAGCCCCGGCCCCGACCCCGCAGCCCCACCGCAGAGCCACGTCCTCGTCTGTCGACCCTGCCGGGGGACAGAGGGCTGTCCCGCAGCACCTGCTCACCACCTATGAGTGCACCGGCCCCCAGTTTGTTACGGCCGTCTCCTCTGGAAGGCAAGTACACACTCGGGGAAAAGAGCAGGGAAATTAGGAATCAGGAGGGGAGCGTCGATCCCTGAAGGCACAAATGCTGCTTTTACTTCTTTTTCACGACTGTTTAAACCATTTTCTCCACCCCAGGCCAGTGCCTCTAGGACTCCAGGCCTCAAAGCCTCCCCGGGGGGCAGTGGGTCCTGGGTTCTAGAAGTTTCTTTAGTGAGTCCATCTGTCCGAGCCAGATCTGGCCTCACCCAGGCTGACATGCACCCTTGTCCCCGCGCAGCGTTCAGTAGTGAGCGTTTGTTCACACACAGGAAGAGCTTATACAACCTATAAAAGGGTCTGTGCATCTGTGTGTTCTTTCACCACAGAAGCCCAGCAACCTTAAAGAAAATCGATCACGTCATGCCAGCAATCCACAGACGCGAGCAGAAGCCCCCGAGGGAAACGCGTTCTGGGAACAGCCTCACGGGAGTCCAGCCAACAGAAAGCACTGTCCGCTTCCAGAGAGCTGGAGGGGCGGGTGCTGCCCGGACCCCAGAGGCCCCGCCTGGACGACCACCCCGGGCAGCCCTCGGGGCTCACCGCAGAGGACAGGCTTCTCGGCCGAGCTGGCACAGACTGAGCCCAGAGCGCCCCTCCGAGCCGCGCTCCCGCCAGCACCTAACGATCCCCATGGGTCTGGGCACCGGGCTGTAGAGAGTGAGCCTGCTGCTTCCCGCCCTGCACCCGGGGGCGGGGCCGCACTGGCTGGGGTGCAGGCATGCGTGCCCTGAGCACACCTACGCACACTCGTGCACACGTGCCGTGTGTGCAGAGACCAGTGTGTGGGTGTATCCACACGTGGGGTGCATATACACGAGCACGTGGGTGCACATGCAGTGTGCATTTATGAATGTGCGTGGGTAGGTGTGTGTGCGTGTGCACACATCATACAGTTATGCATATGCGTGTGTGTGTTGGCCAGTACCGTGAGCACACAACCTGGGGGACCTGGACCCCGGGCCCCATCCCAGTTCTCACTCAGGCTGGGCTTAGGGATAGCTGTGCCCCGGGGCCATAATGGCTTGAGGGCCCAGGAATAGGGTCTTCCTGGGGTCCCAAAAGCACTCCAAGGAGGAAGGAGGATGCCAGGACTAAAAACTTCAAGAAGGACCCTCCCTTAACTCACGGAGCCTCTTCCTTGCTTCTTCAAAAACATATTAAAGGGGGTTCCAGCTGTGCTCGGGAGCCCCACACCTGCACGCGGCTGCACTCGGGAGCCCCCCACCTGCACGCGGCTGCGCTCGGGAGCCCCCCCACCTG
>JAPYYJ010001218.1:0-14482 GCA_028533885.1 Nasua narica | reverse complement strand
GCTTTCTGTCCGTGGCTTCAAACCATGGAAGTAGAGTCACAATTTTTTCTAGAAACAGAATGAAAAATAGATCCAAGTGTCACTAGGAGAATGTGAAATGACAGGCTGTGGCTCTGACATTGTCACACAAATGCCAAAATACAACCAAGCTCAAAATAGACCAGGCATAGAAAACATGAGCAGTATGTTCTGGGAGAGCAAGGAGGAAAAAAAAACAGTAAAAGAATATTCTTTATTATGGCTCAAGACTCACTAATATTTTTCAAACTTCAGTCTGCCTAGGAAAATGTCCACTTGCATTTTTTCTGTCAATACCTCACACTCCTCAAATGACATCCCACCCATCTTTTGCTGTGGTTCCTTATGATAACAGGTTAAGATACATACCTAGATGTCACAGAAGAAACAGAACTACCCAAAGAGTGCTGGGGGGAAAATAAAGGGAAATTATATAAAGGTAAGCCAACATATGTTGACGAGTGATTTTATATTCCAAGACACAAAATGGAGGAGATTGATTGCTAATTAGGTATTTCAGTCTTTCTGACATCTGCTTGAGATTAGGGAGGTGGGACTGAGATCCTTTTTATTCCCCAAGCCAATGTTAATTGTCTTACTAAATGTCACATTTCCGTTAGGTGTTATGGTCAGGGCCAGAGCTCAAACCCAGATATTCTGGCTTTACATCTCAAGCTCATTCCAGCAGCATGCTTCTGGCAACAGCCTCCCCCCGCCCATCACACACACACATCTGCCTCTGGCGGTCCCTTTCCCTGGGGAAGGTCCTGGTCTCGAGGTGGAAGGGATGAGGCAGGGACTCAACTTTGAGTGTGGAAGGAGTGGGGGAGCAGCTGGTTCCCAAGATCTCCTGGGTATAGCTCTTGATTTGTTGCGTCATGCCTGTGAACACATGCAAACTTGAACTTGCCATGGGCTTAGATGCCAGATCAAGGTGAGCAGTCCTGACACCAAAAGCAAAAACACTGCTTTGAAAATATCTTACCTAGATCAACACAGTAAAACGATGTCTCACAGTAGTGTTCACTACAGCTGAGCTACTGTGATTTTCTGGCAAATTTCGAAGCAAATTTGTAGCTATTCCAGCCCAGTGACTCCCAACATAGGGACTCCTGTCCCCTAGCTGTCTTAAGAAGTAAGTGGTGATAGTAAGAGTTGGGGCAGTGGGAATTGGTTGGTAAGAGGTGGGATCCGGGAATAATTTAAGTATGCAAATAGACTAACGGAGACAACATGCTTAATTAACCAGGACAAGTCTACACAGATTAAATAAAACAAGGTTTTAAAATGTCTTTTGGTGGAAATTTTATCAATATTCTTAGCAGAAGACCTGATTCACACTTCCATATGTATCTGATGAATAAAACAGTGAGAAACAAATTATTATTAATAATGGCAAATTCAGAAAAAGATGAAGATTTGGGATGCCTGGGTGGCTCAGTCAGTGAAGCATCTACCTTCAGCTCAGGTCATGATCCCAGGGTCCTGGGATTGAGTCCCACATGTCCCTCAGCCTGCCGTTCCCCCTACTTGTGTACTTGCTTGCTTGCTTGCTTGCTTTCTCTCATTCTGACAAATAAATAAAATCTTCAAAAAAGAGAGAGAGAGTGGGCGCCTGGGTGGCTCAGTTGGTTGGGCAACTGCCTTCGGCTCAGGTCATGATCCTTGGGTTCCCGGATCGAGTCCCACATCTGGGCTCCCGGCTCCATGGGGAGTCTGCTTCTTCCTCTGGCCTTCTCTCCTCTCATGCTCTCTCTCACTTTCTCTGTCTCTCAAATAAATAAATAAAATCTTTAAAAAATAAATAAATTTAAAAAAAAAAAGAGAGAGAGAAAGAAAGATGAAGATTTTAACAGATGCTACCCATAACAAGAAATAATAACAAAAGCTGTTCTTATTGGTGAAGAGCATGGGAATCAGTGGATTAGCCCATGGCTGATTATGAGTCCCAAGGGAAGGAAAGCTGGCTAAGAAGCCATAGTGCAGGACTCTCTTTGATGTGCAAGTTCTAGAAATTTTTCAGTCAAGTTTCACAGACCCGTTAAGAATCCAACCCTCTGTGGATCCTTACAAGGTCCCAGTTGGTTCATGGATCCTCCTTTGGATTTAAGGCAAGTAATCAAAAGGGCCAACATTTGTGATTTACTCAGGCTTCCCAGAATGATTCTGGACCTTGTATTAGTCAATGTGCATGAAGAAGCTTCCCTACGAATACTTGTGGAATGAGATTTCCTACCCTTTCTACTCTTCTCTGCATCTCATTTCCAGGTAAAGAAAGAGTTGGGCCCCAGGAGTTGGTAGTTATTCAGTATTCTACTTTTAACTGAGTGTCACTTCTGCCTTTGATCTGGCCTTCCCTAGGATAGACACTGGGACTCATGCCAAAACAATGTTGTCTTTCCTGATCTGGTTTTAGTTTATTGACTACTCATCCAGGTATTGGATATGGCTGTTGTTTACCTTCAAGGTAGGCATTGTGCAGCTGCTACTACAAGCTTGCCTTCTTGGATGCAAACCTTTCACTCTGTAAGCATCTATGAGTTGTCTACTGCATGCACTGAGGAACTTGTTCAAACAGTAAATTTGCCTCTAATACATTTATCAGAAAAATTAGCTTCAGAAACAATAGTCATTTTGTGACTAGTGGCACAAATATATAATAATTTTGTGAGATAGCTATTGAATTGCACATAATTAATTGATCAATTTAAGCCTCAAAGAATAAGCCTCCAATTGAGCAAAGAGAAATCTAAAGTATTCACTGCCAAATCACATACATAGACTGACAAAGTGAACAACCCACTCTTATTCTATCAAACCTGTAAATGGTGATTCATTCCTATTTCTTGTCAGGGAATGTATTTTGTTGATTATAATCATATTTATCCTAGAACTTTGGTTTATTAAGTAAATAACTTGTACAAAAGTGGGATTATTGTTCAAATAGCAATTACGTATTTACAAATCTTATTGCTGTCTTTAGAGTCCCACAGAAAAATAGGCTGGAGGAAAAGCAACACTGTACACTGTGATTTCTGTGCTGAATGTTTGATGTGAGATGGGAGAAGCTTTATAAAATTCTAAGTGGAATTTATTCAACTACAAAATTAACTCTCTTTCCCCACACCCCCACATCCACCTACATACAAACTCCTGAAGTAATTTAATTGAGATTAAATGTAAAAGAAACCCAAGAGCATCAAGCATACATTTGTTAAATAAAGAGAAAGAAAACCACAGAAGCTGCTCATGAGAATTATGAAATGAAGCAAGATTCTTGTCCTTGTATAGATGAAGCTTCAAGTTCATCCTAGCAGGATTTAAAATACTGATGCCATCTTTGAAATATAGTTCTAAGATAAGGTTATTTAAAGTATAGCAGTCTTCATTTCTCAAGGTTAATGCAGTTACCAAGTATCCATTTTGTTTTGTTCTTACTGACCTGTAATCAGTGTTCCTGAACATTATGCTCAAGAATCTCAGAGAACTAAAGAATGGTCTCTCCAAATATGAAGTGGGAGCAGGAAAGCAGGGTATGAGCTGAGACTTATGGGCTGGGACTCACTGCTCTTGGGGAGAGACAGAGAAGACAAGTGGGTCAGATTTCCTTGAAAACACCCGCAAGTATCCTGAAGAAAAATAGATTCATTTTGCTGTAGGCAAGTTTTTTTCCTATTCTTCCCTCCACATTGACCTACAGGAATACAGCTTAGGTTTTCAAAGTTCTCAAATGCATTTATTCTGAGAAACATAAAAATTGAAAACATAACTTCAAGTTTATTTCTAGGTTATTCTGTTATTTGCTTTTTTTTGAGAGGAGTGAGGGAACGTGGCACGGAGAGAGGGAGATTGAGAATCTTAAGTGGGCTCCACATGAGGTGTGGAGCCTGATGATGCAGGACTCAATCTCACAACTCTGAGATCATGACCAGAGCGGAAATGAAGAGTTGGACGCTCAACTGACTGAATCACCCAGCTGTCCCCAGCCCCCGATCCACTTCTTTTTCTTTTTTTTTTAGATTATTCTGTTATTTGAAACAAAGTTAATTCTTCAGTTTCAGTCAGGATCAGAAATTATACATGTACTCGAGATATTGAACGTATATTATCATTTTCTACAATTTATTCTTAGAACCACGGAAAATAAAATCTTGACATTCTGTCAGGTGATTGTCAGGTAGCTTTATAAGTATTCATTAGATGAAATTTACTAAATGGTATTTCCTCTGTCTTATGTTCTTTTCTTTTTTTATTAAGTTCAATTAGCATCTTATGTTCCTACAAAAACTTAATCAACTTTAGTTTTTAAAGCAGTTTTCATTTCACAGCATAACTGAGTGGTAAGTATGAGTTCTCATATACCCTTGTCCCACACATGCATTATCCCCATTATCAACATTCATCACCAGAAGAGTACATTGGTTATGATTGATAAACATATATTAGCACACCATTTCACCTAGAATCTATCGTTTACATCATGGTTCACTCTTGGTGTCATCCATTCTATGGATTTTGACAAATGTACAGTGGCATGTTTCTACCATTGCAGCATCATACAGAATAGTTTCACTGCCCTAAAAATCCCCTGTGCGCCACCTTTTCATCCCTCCTTCCCCCAGACTCCTGGCAACCATTGATCTTTTTACTATTTCCATAGTTTTGCCTTTTCTAGAGTGCCATGTAATTGAAATCATACAGTAAATAGCTTTTCATACAATAAATAGGCTTCTTTCACGTAGTAATGTGCATATAAATTTCTTCCATGTCTTTTCAGGGCCCGATTTCTCATTTCTTTTTATCACTGAATAATATTTGAATATTTGAATGTGTGGATATACTACAGTTTGCATTTCCATTCACTTTTTGAAGGACATCTTGGTTGCTTCCAAGTTTTGGCAGTTATGAATAAAGCTGCCATAAACATCCAAATGCAGATTTTTGTGTGGACACATTTTCATTTAATTTGAGCAAATACCAAGGAGTGTTATTGCTGGATCATATGATAATGGTTCATACATTTTTTAAAAATCCACCATAATAATATATGATGAACTTGACATTGTAGCATTTTAAATTATAACTTTAGAGCTTTGAGTTATTCCTTTACTTTAGGAAATTAGTTACTATTAGTAATTCTCTTTCAAAGGTATAGAGACTAATGCAAAGATTGAAATACTGAAGTAGTTATTATCTTGTCAATAATCTGATATGTTATTAGTAAAGACTTATTAGAATATGGAAAATGTGTTTTTCTAGAGCTCATCTGTCTAAACACGTAAGTTTTAATGCTTTTTTTTTAAAAGGTTTTATTTTTAAGCAATCTCTACACCCAGCATAGGGCTTGAACTTATAACCCAGAGATCAAGAGTTGCATGCTCTACCTACTAAGCCAGCCAGGCACCTCTCAATGCTTTTATTACTTACTAGCCACGTATAGAGCAATTTCACTTTTGACAGTGTGAGTCAACAGTTTGGTCCCCTGGAGGATTTTGCTCTAGTCTATAATCTCAACAGTAAAGAGGCACATTTTCATCCTCTTCACAAGAACGAGATCAATATGGAAGGTTGGGTATTTAAGAAATATTTGCTAATTTGACTTGAGTATCAGAAGTGTCAAGTTTGGTGTTGAGGCAAAAATTTCTATTATGAATATAAATAACCGAGAAAGAGAAACTTTGTCAAATGCAAAGGAAGGCCTGATCAGTTCCATTAGCTGTTATGGCAATGCCCTTTGAAAGATTATTAACGGGAAGGGAGATACTGTTTGACTTCATATGTCATAGGTGTGGATCAGGGTCAGTTGTATAAGGGGCCAGGAGGAGGTGAGACTAGGATATGTGGATGTTGGGCCCAGCCTGTAAACACCCAGGAGCACTCCGACCTGTGGCATTAGGGAGCCACTGAGGTCACTGAAACAGGAGAGTTCATGATTGGATCTGGAGAATAAATGATGGCAGAGAGAAGTGGAAACAGTGAAGAGACATAAATCCATGAAAAGATTTTTCTGGTGGTACGGGTAGAAGTTGATTAGGACCTACAGATTTGGAATAAAAAAAAAAAGTTATCAGAAAGTTCCAGTCTGTTATTTCCTCATAGTGGGCAGGAGTTCTGAGGAGAAAGGTCCAAAAATGTGTGAGGGTAGGTAGACTGAGTAGAGGAAAAAGCTCTAAAGGAGAACTGATAAATAATGAACAAGATGTTGTCCCTGTTACATCATGGACTTAAAGAAAAAAATCAATGGGTAGCTATGAAATACTTTGAAATTGTCAGCTCCCCTTTGGAGTATTTCTGAGAGCTAGTACTTTTCTTCACACTGTTCAAATCTCAAAAGCCAAAAGTTGCCCTGTCTCCTATTTCGTGGGTTCCATATTTGACTGCCTGAAGTTGTTCACGCTCAGCACCTTAATTTCCTACCTGGATTATTGGGGCTGTATCCACTGAATTATAATGCAAACACAAAGGAGATATTAAATTATATATTAATGAATCAACCGTTGCCTTTACTGAACCCTTAAATTGATTCTCTTAGACATACAGTCTACTTTTTTGACTGTAAGAGGGTTTCTTTTTTTTTTAAGATTTATTTATTTGAGAGAGAGAGAGAGAGAGAATGAGGGGGAGAAGGTCAAAGGGAGAAGCAGACTTCCCGCAGAGCCGGGAGCCCAACATGGGACTCGATCCCGGGACTCTGGGATCATGACCTGAGCTGAAGGCAGTTGCCCAACCAACTGAGCCACCCAGGCACCCTGTAAGAGGGTTTCCAACAAGAAAATATGAAGCTAATATTTTGCTACAAACTTTTCCTTAAGCTATCATGAAACCAAGAAGAAAAGAATGTTTGAGTTCCTTTTAACTTTTAAAAAATGTTTAGTAGCAATACAGGTGATAAATCAAGCATTCTTTTTTTCCCCTCTAGAAAATGAAAAAGACACTTCTGAAATTAGCTTCAAGCTATTTATTAAGGCTGTGTACAATACATAGGCAAAAATGAAATTAGTCATGTTTAACACATAATTCACACAAATAATGCTTCCAGTGATAAAAATAATTTGTTTCTTTTGGTTTCTATCATCTTCATTAACTTTGTATATCAACATAGATTCAGAGAGAATTTTTGCTCTCCCTTATTCGTTCTCAAAGCAAGAAAAGTTGGTGTGATGTGAAAGTTGGTTCTTCATCCCCTCCAACCTTTGTCCCCTTAAGCTTCCTGCTTGTTGGGTGTCATGAGAAGACAGGCATTCTGTCCTTTCTCGGTAATCAAATGTACCTAAAAGAAAGCTTGACGACAGATGAAGAAACACATTAAATCATAAAGGTGTGTGTGTGTGTGTGTGTGTGTGTGTGTGTGTGTGTGTGTGTGCTTACATCAATTCATGAATTATTTCTTGAGAAAATTTTGTGTCAGAACTTGTGCCCAGTTTCACAAGAACAGGAAAATGAATAAAATATTGACTCTGGCATCATGGAGTTCACTCTCTGTGGATTTGACATTGGATCTTATAAATTCCTTGAGCTGACAGCCACATCTAAGTTTCACGGTCATTAGAGCAGTCATGAAATCAATCTTACTTGGTAGAGTAGATCTGCTAGATATATTTGTAAGGGAAAGTTCTGCCCTTTAAGACCAAAACAAGTAGTATCCTTGCTTTTAGTTCAGGCAGAACTCTACTTGGTAGTCAGCATTTCTGTAATGTCAGCTTGAACTGGAGTCTGATTTGATTATGATAATGGATGCCTTAACATATAGATGTAAATCCAAACTACAATTTGGGTTCATATATCATCATATAACAGTTGATTTTAGTAAGTGAGGATAAGAATTTAAACCAATGACTCATATTCTGACCTTTTCTTTTAAAGAAAAGAGAAGATGGTAGGGGGATGTGCAGTTTTTCTTTAAGCAAACACAACTTCTGTTTCACTTGGTCACTTGTGAAATAATGAATTACTTTAGGGTAAAGCAGATCTCTGTGTTTCTTGTCCTGGCTAATGTGTGTATTTATGTACGACATATTCTATATACTCCTTTAGATATTATTTTACAGACTGTGTTTTTTATGAAATCATTCTTTTATTTATTTGACATATATGTCCTAGCACACATGTGCTAGGTGCCATGTGCTAGGTGTCACACAAGATGTTCAGAAACATCAACAGGATGCTCTTAAGAAGGCAGGACTCTTTTTAGGGATAGATTTCAAATTTTATGAAATTTCAAATAAGTGAGGTAACACTGAGCATTTTGTCTGAAAGGAAAGTTAATGATAATTTTCCCAAGAATTTTATAAACTACTTTGAACGTTTGTTATTTTGAGTCCACAGCATCTTGGTAGTAGGAGCTTTGATTTTCCCCTAGAGAGCTATCTTATTCTTGGTCTTTGTTTCTACCCCAAGCTCAGTGATAGGCCTATGGCTCAGATTGTGCCTATTGGGTGATTGGTTTTCTTTGGCCTCAAGAATTGGTTCAGCAATGATCACGTAATCCAGTTTGGTAAATGAGGGCTAGGTCTAGCATTTTTGTGCACATTATCAGGGAAAAGAAGCTCTCCCTGAACTGCTCAAGTTTCATCTTAAATGGTGGTTTAGAACTACTATGGTGTTTAAGAATAAAGCCCAAATAAAGGAGAGTGGAGATAAGAGGTGAATAGGGACAGCATTTTACAACCTCATTTGAGGTTTAATTTGGCACTTACTGGAGTTAGTTCTACCCCTGTACTTTTTATTACATGAACAAATATATTTCTTATCTCTGCTTATGCCAGAGCAGTTGGGATCTTGTTCACTTGTAACAGAAAGTATTGAAGGTATGTTGTGGAAATATATATTGAGGTCTTACCTCATACCTAGGCCCTGTGCCAAGTGGCAGGAGGAAAAAAAATGAGTAAGCCATTGTCTCTGCCTTCAAGCGATTCATGATCTATCCAAGGTTATAGATACTGGTACGAATGAACTATAATATAAAAGTGCTGTACAAGTGGATGTAGAAAGAGCTATAAAAGCATGATGGAGTACTGGTTATTTGTTTGGTAGAGTAGAAAGAGTGGCAGAAAATGGTTGAGCAAAAGGAAAGGTCCAGGAAGATTTCATCAAGATGATCTTTGAACTCAGCCTTCTAAAATAAGTAGAGTTTCAAAGATGCACAAAGTGGGCGAGAACATTCTAGAATGAGGGACTAATGATGGAAAAAGACAAGTAGAAAACTTTATTATGCACAAGAATGAGTAACCTCCTGTGGCTAGCATACAAGGAATGTGGAGAGAGAAGAGTGTTGGAAAATGAGTCTAGAGAAATTTGTTGGGGCCCGATTGTGAAGGGCTTTAAATGCCAGGTCCTCTAGGAATTAGGAAGACATGGAAGAGCCTTAAGGGTAGCTTGGATTTGGGTGAAGGTGAGGTAGTGGGAAGTGATGGGATGACAAAGGGAAACAGACAATGTTGAGAGATAACTAACAGGCAAAATCAACAAGACCTGGTAATGTGTTGAATATGGGGCTTAGGCTTTTGTATTCAAGCCTTGTTTGAGAGAACATGCTTTGCTAGTACACCACATTCCTCTCAAAAGAGAAATGTTGTTGAGGGTGGTCAATTGTTACTTCTATCTTGGATAAGGCATTTAACATACTTTTGAGATATCTAAGTGAAAATGTTGAGTAAGCAGTTGAATCTAGGACTCAAAATAAACTCTAGATTAGATATCCAAGTTTGGAGGTCATAGGCAAGTAGATAGTAATTTAACCTAGCTTTGCGGATAAGATTGCCTAGAAAGAAGTGAGTGGGATAGGTTGTCCTGGGATCGGTTGTCCTGGGATCAAGCCTTGAGGAACTCTAGCAATTAATGGTCAGATGGGGAAAAAAATTTACAAAAGAAAATGAGGATGAGCAAAGTCTTATAAGGTTAGCAAATATAAAGTATTTTAATAGTACTTGCTTGAGACAACTTTTCCCATTCCAACTTCCTATCTGTCATACTTTCCCATTTATCAAGTGTTCCTGGAGGGACCACATTTTGGGAACCTAGTTAGGGAAGAAGTCAGGTTGATGATGCTTTTAGTTTGAGTTTAGTAAGATACATCTACATGGTTTTAATTGCCTTTCGTGTAAAGTTAAGTTGTTGCAAGGCTTATGCTGCAACAATGGCTTTCCTGAATACTCTTTTACTCACCATCCCAGCTCATTCAGCTTCTTGGCACAAAGGTTCAAGGCTAGAGGACACACAGGAACATGAATGTTTTCTCTAGTATGTGACCTTCAAAGTATGCACAGTGGAGGAGAAATACAGCTTAAAATGTATGGAGACAGAAGCTAGTCTATGGAAAATTGTAATCGTCAGATGTGTAAGATTTGGTTTTCATAGATGCCTAGTCAAAGCAGAAGTTCTCTCCTGTCAGGAGCATATTCAATAATTCAATGTTTACAACGATAAACACACCAGTCTAGCTGACTGGCTGACTGGCTTGCTTGCTTGCTTACTGTTAGGTAAGAATTATGCAACCTAGAATTGATCAGAACTTCTGCATTTGTAGGACACAAACTTGTACTAGCATTGCAAATAAGTAATATGTCTCTGGGTGAAGGTAATTGTATTTTAACCATCAATAATACAGAACAAATATTGATTGCTCATGCTAGAAACTATTTTTCTATGTGTCTATGGAGAAATAATATTAAAACTTGTTATCAGATGCACAGGCAATCAAAAAGCATACTGTCAAAAATTTAGGAAAATTAATATAAGTATTATGCTCTTTTGGGAGAACCTGTAATGTTTGTGGTATTTGTCAAGTTTTACAAATTTGTAATATATTATGATTTCTTTCCTCATTCTAAATAAATATTCATTTTATAACTAACCTTGTTTACTTTTTTAAAAAAGAGTTTATTCGTTTATTTTGAGGGAGAGAGAGAGAGCGTGCGAGTATGAGCAGAGGGAGGGGCCGAGGGAATGGGAGAAGCAGATTTCCCACTGATCAGGAAGCCTGACCAGGGCTTGATCCCAGGACTCTGGGGTCATGACCTGAGCTGAAGACAGATGCTTAACTAACCAAGCCACCCAGGCAGCCCTAATTTTGTTTTCATAATTTTGTTTTTTTTTTAAGTTTTTATTTATGCATTTGACAGAATGAGATCACAAGTAGGCAGAGAGGCAAGCAGGGAGAGAGGGGGAAGCAGACTCCCTGCTGAGCAGAGAACCCGATGCGGGGCTCGATCCTAGGACCCTGAGATCATGACCTGAGCCGAAGGCAGAGGCTTAACCCACTGAGCCACCCAGGTACCCCTATTTTTTTCTATTTATGTATGTATGTATGCATATAGGTTCCACATCCAGCATAGAGCCTAACGTGGGCCCAGAGCTCGGGACCCTGAGATCAAGGCCTGAGCTGAGATTAAGAGTCCAATGCCTAACAGACTGAGGCACCCAAGTGCCCCTTGTATTTTTTTCTTATAGAGCTCCTTTCCTAAATGTATACATTTCAGGCCTTACAAAATGTGAATTTGCCCCTGGTAAGACATAAGCACACTTGAGTAACCTGTCAGATTGTTTTCTTAAAATAAATTTCTAGGAATGGAATTATAAAAACAAAGGTCCTATTCTTCTTAAAAGCACTTGATACATTTTGCAAAACTGTTCTTCAGAAATGTTACACCAGTTCATCTCCTTAAAGAGATGCGTTTCCCACATTATTACTAGCCTTGGATATTAGTTTCAGTTGTGATATTTGTCAATATAGTGGGAAAAATGTGTCAATTGTTATCTTAG
This sequence comes from Nasua narica, assembly GCA_028533885.1. Taxonomy (NCBI): domain Eukaryota; kingdom Metazoa; phylum Chordata; class Mammalia; order Carnivora; family Procyonidae; genus Nasua; species Nasua narica. The sequence goes on along the minus strand of JAPYYJ010001218.1, from coordinate 2,704 downwards.
TTTATACTTATTTGATAATTAGTATGTTAAACACTTTTCATATATTTTTTAGTTATTTGTGGGGGCTTGTGGATAGTTTTTATGAGGTTTTTTTTTCTGATTGCTTTGAGAGTATTATTTTCCTATTTAGGCTATTTACAATTATCATAAACATTGCAAATCATTTTTCCCAGTTCATTTTGCCTTTTAATAATAATTTATATCTTGAGATACAAAGGTTTTCATCTACAAATGTATCAGAAGTCTCATACAATTTCCACATTTGGTGGTATGATTGGAAAAGACTTTCACAATTAAGAACTATGTATATAAGTATTTATATTTCCTCCATGACTTCTGTAGTTTTATTTGTTAACCTATCATTAATCTCGCTGGGATTTTTTTTTTAAAAAGTTCTTCTAATTTTAAGTTGTTTTTTTTTTTTTCCCCAAATAGTGAAGTATTTTTCCCAATGTGATTTGTTGATTAAACCATCTTTTGTCCATTGATCTGAAATACCACCTTTGTCAATACTCATTTGTTATACATCCTGGTTCTGGACCTCTGTTCCATTATGCTGTGGGATTATTACATGCCCGGTTCTACTCTATTTTGGCCATCATAGCTTTATTTACTTCTTATTTCTCTTACTCCTTTTAATGTTGGTTAGTGTTGTATATTTCTTATTTCATTTGAATTTTAGAATTACTTTTTTTTAAAATTCCAAATGTATCACTTCAGTTTCCATTAGAATAAAATTTATAGAGTAATTTAGAGGTAAAATTGATCTCTTTTTAATACTGGGCCCCTTCATTTAGAAATATGACATGTTCCTCCACTTTTAAAATACTTTTTAATCGCCTTCTAGCTTATTAAAAATTCTTAGGCAATAGGTAGTAGATTTCATCAAATGACTTTCTAGAATATTAAAGTGATCGTATCTTTTCCTTTACAGGTTAATATGAAAGTTTGTAATAATTGATTTTGCAATTTTGAACCATCAGCTCAGTGAAGAGAAATTCTTGGTCATATCCATTTTTTTAATATTTGGGTAAATTTAATTTCCTTATAGATAGATAGATAGATAGATAGATATTTGATTTTCTAATATTTAGGATCTTTCTTACTCATTTTCAGAGAGGACTTATTTTATACGTTTAATTTTTGTGCTGTTTTTATTAGGATGTGCTATCATAATTATTGGGCCTTCAAAAAGTATTCGAGAGTTTTCCACCTTTCTCTGGACTCTAGTACAGTTTGAATAGCATAATAGGTGCCTTGTTTTTGCAAGTTTGAAAGAATTTGCCTATGAAAGCATTTAGACCTGGAACCTTTTCTGAGAATGATTTTATTACAGCTCTTCTTATTATTTATTTCTGTGTTGATTTGTTTACTCATTCTTGATTCAATTTTGTTAATTTATATTTTTCTTAAAATGCACGGTCAGATTTTCAAATATATAAGCTTAGGGTTGTACAAAGAAGTCTGTTATAATTATTTAAAAAAATTTTTTTGTATCTGTGATTATATTTTCTTTATCACTTCTGTTTTAGTGTATTTGTGGGATTTTTTTGCCTCTGATTAAACTATCTACTGATTTATTTGTCTTATTGATTTTCTCTATAAGCACCGTTTCTAGAGTAATTTATCAGTTTTACTGGTTGTTTTTCATTTATTATTTTCAGCTCTTATTTTTATTAATTCCTGCCTTCTCCTTTCTTTGGGCTTTTTTTTCTTTCTGCTTACTGTATATGTGATTTAGCCCTTAAAATAAATACTTGATCTTTCCCCTTTCTCCCCTCCTGTTTCTCATAATTTTGTTAATTAGGGTCCTCTCTCTTTTCTTTTGGATTAGTTTGGCCAGTGGCTTATCTATCTTATTGATTCTTTCAAAAAAAACAACTTCTGGATTCTTAGATGCATTCTACTGTTTCTCCAGTTTCTACTCATTGATCTCTGCTCTAATCTTGATTATTTCCCTTCTTGTGTGTGGGATTGGCTTAATTTATTGTTGATTTTCCAGTTCTTTAAGGTGTAAAGAGAGCTGGTGTATTCAGGATTTTTCAATATTTTTGAGTGGGGCTTGGATGGTTATGTATTTCCCCCTTAGAACTGCCTTTGCTGTGTCCCATAGGTTTTGAATTGATGTGTCTCCATTCTCATTGGTCTCCATGAATTGTTTAAGTTCATCTTTGATTTCCTGGTTGATCCCAGCGTTCTTGAGCAGGTTGGTCTTTAGCCTCCAAGTGTTTGAATTCCTTCCAAACGTTTTCTTGTGGTTGAGTTCCAGTTTCAAAGCATTGTGGTCTAAGAAAATGCAGGGAATTTTTTGGTATTGGTTGAATCCTGATTTGTGGCCCAGTGTGTGGTCTATTCTGGAGAAAGTTCCATGTGTGCTCGAGAAGAATGAGTATTCTGTTGTTTTAGGGTGGAATGTTATGTTTATATCTATGAAGTCCAGATATGGACCCACAACTCTATGGTCAAATAATCTTTGACAAAACAGGAAAAATTATCCAGTGGAAAAAAGACAGTCTCTTCAATAAATGGTGCTGGGAAAATTGGACAGCTATATGTAGAAGAATGAAACTTGACCATTCTCTTACACCATACACGAAGATAAACTCGAAATGGATGAGGACGAAGACCTCAACATGAGACAGGAATCTATCAAAACCCTAGAGAAGAACAAAGGTAGTAACCTCTTCGACATCAGCCACAGCAA
>JAPYYJ010001217.1:0-14484 GCA_028533885.1 Nasua narica | reverse complement strand
GGAAGAGAAATGAAAGAAGATGGGATGCGGAAGGAGACAAACCATAAGAGACTCCTAAACTCACGAAACAAACTAAGGGTTGCTGGGAGGTGGGAGGGTAGGGATATGGACATTGGGGAGGGTATGTGCTATGGCAAATGCTGTGAAATGTGTAAGCCTGATGATTCACAGACATGTACCCTGGGGCAAATAATACATTATATGTTAATAAAAAAAAGAAAAAAAAAGGGAAAATGTTCTTAGTTTTTAGACAGTTTCCCCCCATTCACCCTTCCTTTCCTTCTCACAATGCCCTCCATGTTTATCCTTATGCTCCACACATAAGTGAGACCATAAGATAATTTAATCTCTCTGCTTGACTTATTTCACTCTGCATAATCTCTTCTAGTCTCGTGCATGTTGATACAAAAGTTTGGTAAAAGTCATCTTCCCAAATTCCTATGTTACTTTATTGATTGCATTTCTATCTCTCTATAACAATGTCTTTATCTCCCTACAAACACAGATAACAAGTTCAAAATAACTCATGCTCACCCTTTAAGTTTTCTTAACTATTAAGTATAAATCTTAATAGTTTTTTTTGACATTTTTTGTCATTTATTTGTGTATTTATCTTCGTATTGAGATTTATCCAACATGATTAAGTAAGTCAAGATGTGTTGATTATTCCTTTTTTTTTTCCCCAAAAACATGACTTTCAGGATGCCAGACATGAGAAATATAGGAAGACTTAACCATCAATGTGACTATATTTGGAGATAAGACTTTGGCTATAAGTAATTAAAGTTAAATGAATTCATAAAGATGGGATCTTAAAATAATAAGACGTGTGTCCTTGAGGTGGTGATTCCAGAGATCTCTCTTTCTCTCTGTTTACTTGCACAGAGAAATGGCCGTTTAAGAATGGAATGAGAAGATGGCACTCTGCAAGCCTAAGCAGATAGGCCTCAACATAAAACCAGTACTGCCAGCACCTTGATCTTAGGCTTCCAGCTTCTAAGACTGGGAGAAAAATTTCTGCTGTTTAAGCCATCCAGTTTGTGGTATTTTGTTGGCAGCTCAAGCAGACTAATGCAGAAACACTTCTATATCAATGCAAATAGTATATAGAAAAATTCAAATCTAGAAGAAACATAACATTTTGGAAAAACAAAAAATAAAATAAATTTAATGTGGATGTCACTGTCTATGGTCTCATTTAGAAGACTGCTGTCAGGAGGGGGATGGTAGTAAGCAGCCCTCATTTCTAGCAATAGGAATGGAAAAAAGTGTTGAAGGATTGATGATTATATTTGTTTCTGTCTCTAATATAGTACCCTTAAGCTCATTAAAAAAGGAACCAAGTATTCCAGTTTATTTTTTATTTTCACAATTCCTATCAAAGCATTGTATAGTTAGATACTCAATATATATTTTGGAATTAATTGAAGTTGATAAAATTAAATATCAAATATGTATTTTGTAGAACTCATCTTGGTTAAGTAATTAAAAATTTCTGGGCTTTTATGGCAGTGTTATAGAAAAACACAAAAAGAAAACATATGACTCTCTGTTAATATATTGGTGGCATTAAATAACTAGATCAAAAGTCAGTTTTAAAAAGACTTGTCTGGAATGAACCAGGAATATACTGACCCTTTGCATAATCAATGAGATGTTTACCATGAACAAAAAGTCAAAACATAAAGTAATGGATTAGAAAAAAAATTGACACATTCCAAAATTATAATAAATAGAAACTATTGGGTACAGATTTGAAAATTGACTATATAAAACATATAGATTTTCTTTTACATTGGTAAATGTTAAAAAGATTAAGATCCTGCAGTTATACTAAAATTCAGTGCTTCCCTGTTCCTTAACCCTGCCCATCTTTACACCAGAATAACTATAAAAGCATAGATAACCAATAAGCTGCATAATATCTTCGGAAGAAAATGTCATCTCTATAACTGATATATAGACAGAAGTCACCTCAATATTAGAAGAAGGATAAATTAAGATGTATTAATAACTTTAATAAAAAAGTACAAAAATGAACGTTCAGTCCCAAATTTCTTATTCTACTCCTTGTGTGATCTTCAAGGGTCAATTAGTGTTTTTTTTTTTTGCCATGTTCTTCTCAATTGTATAATGTGAGAAAAAAATATTCCCACCTCAGAATTATTATAAGGATCATATAAAAAATATGTAAAATAGTGCACTATATAATATTTTGTATAATTTCTGAAATACTCATGCATAAACACAGATGCTTTTGTAAGCAAAAGTAACATAAAAGAAAATAATGTCATCGCAATCTAAGTGATAGAAAATTGAATATTATATTTGATGGTAGATTAGAATCTGAATGAGCACTGGATTTATTCTAGAGTGATTTTTGGTTCATCTTTTTCTTAGAATTCAGAATTTAGCATTTTGATTCTTCACCACAGTGAGAAGAAATGAGAAAATGAAATCTCAGGGGAAACTCCTCTTTGATTCCCTGCTTCAGATCTTTCTCTGTTTGGAATCTATATCGAATATTCTTCCTTTGATCTCTGCCTGAAAAGGCCACTGACAACATATATAAACTTTTGTAAAAAAAAGTCCTAGATGGACATACACAAGAGAAAAGTTTAAAAATGAGTGCAATAAGGATATTCCAGATATATTACAACTATGCTAAATTCAGTTAATATATTTTTAAATAATTGATTGGCCAAATATTAATAATGGTCTATTTGTAGATCTATCTCTCTACTCTCAATTTAATTTACATAATTGTAGTAGTTTTATATTTATACAAAAATCCTACCCAAAGATTAAAGGTAAAAAGTAAGTAAAGAAAACACCTAATAGAGAACACTAGAAATATCAATTTAAAAAGCCTTCAAATATATGGCAAAAAAGTTAAAATCTAATTTAAAATGGTCAAAATTATACAGACAAAATCCATAGAAGATGGTAAAAATATCCATTTAATATATGAAGAGTGCTTATTTAATTACTAGTCAAAGAAAAGCTTATCAAAAGGATAATGAGATGACTTATGGTAGTACCTCTGGATAGCCTTAGCATGGAGCTGGTCATCAGATTAGATTTCAAACTTTCAACCCTACCCACAGACCTCTGGGAAGGAGAAAGGGTTGGGGCTGGAGATTAAAGTCTATAAAAACTCTTGAACAATGTGATTTAATGTGCCTCCAGGTTGGGGAACATGTGGAGGTTTTGGAGATCTTGGTGCGTGTGGAGAGGACATAGAAGCTCTGTGCTTCTTCCAGACCTTACCCTATGGGTCTTTTCCATCTGACTCTTCTTGAGTTGTATCTTTTTATAATACATTGGTAAATGTAAGTAATCATTCCTCTGATTTTTATGAGCCATTCTAGCGAATTGTTGACCCTGAGAAAGAGAGTCATGGAAACTTTATAACAGGCTGTTCCAAAGTACAGATGACAATCTGGACTTGCAGTTGGTGTGTGAAGTGAGGTAAGGCTGAGCCCTTATCCTGTGGATCAGGTAAATAGTGTCAGAATTGAGTTAAATCTGTTAGACATGCAGCTGGTGTCCACTGAGAATCGGAACATTGCTTGGTATGGGAAATCCACATGTTTGGAATATAGAAGTATTCTGTGAGTAGAGTAAGAAACAAAGGGACTTTGTTTGTTTTCCTTTTACACTACTCCATAAGGCATTTCAAAAGGATTAGGTACTATGGAGTATAGGATATCATATATACTAACTCTTTAAAAATTTCTGTGTGGCAGGTAAAGGTGTTTGTTGAGCAAATATCTGGTGGAAGACATTTCATCAGATCTTTAATAAAAAATGACAGAGTAACTAACCTGTTAGTATTGCTATCTAATCCTCAGAATAGGGAACTGAATTTTTAGAGGTTTTTTGTTTGTTTGTTTGTTTGCTTTGATCATTGAAATAATATGAAGGTTCAAAGCATGAATCCTCTGTATTGAGTAAAGTGATTAATGTAGATGTTAGTAAGTCAGAAGGGATCGCAAGAAACCAAATCAGTTATAGTATATAATATATAATATTATATAGTATAATGTTATAGTAGTCATCACAAAAAATTCCTGAAAAAGCAGGTCTTTTGTAAATGATCCTCAAAGCTTGCATAAATATTGTTACCCTCTACATGAAACTACTGCATATCCCCTGAACAAAAAACTTGAGACTATGAGGTATATTTTGAAATCAATTTCTTTATGAAATGCACAAAAGATAAGCCTTAATGGGAAGAAGTAGACACATAGTTTGACTTTGTGAGGCATGTACTGTCTAGTCAGATTATTCCTCAATTTCTGAAACACAGAAGTTAGTACGAAGAGAAGGCACTTACAAGTGGGCGTGTTAAATGAGATAAGAAACAAGGCATCCTTGTTCTTCTGCTTCTGCTCTGCTTCTGTTCATACCTCAGTAAAACTTTACAGAGTTAATGTTAGGCTTTTTCCAATAAGAATAGAAAACGTTTCTTCCATGCAGAGGATGGTTAGAGCAACTGAACATTTTCCCTGTAATAATCTCCAGACTGAAAAGAGAGAGCTCAGTTGGAAGTTGTATTCTTTCTATCATAAACCTATGAGGCAAAAGGAATGTAGCATTCTGCTTCACAATTATATAATTATCTGCCTTAAGAGTTTGGGTGTTAAGAGTGCTTAATTTGAATTGGCTATGACTGAGAGAGGTTAGGGAAGATTAGAATAAGCTGACCCTGCTGGTAGTGCAGTTGGTGTCTAAAGTCTTTCTTTCAGCTGGCTGGCTTGGAGACTTGGAGAAATAGATAACTCATGACACATGAGTTTGCTTTAACAAAGTGCTAAGAATATATTTTCAGCAGCACTAGGAGCCACTGAGCTGGCAGATATTCAATGAGAATAATTTCTTAACTGTATCCAGATTCTTACAGTAAACTAGCGGTTCCAATGCTACCAGATTGAGGTAAGCCTTGTTATTAGGGATCATCAAAACAATTAAATTTCCAAATATATAACTCTGAAAACAAACTAAAGTTATATTTATATTGTACTATAAGCCATGCTTCCTCTTCTAATATATCCAAGTTGGGACACAGTATTTTTCTTAGATCTATGTTCCTGCACTCTATCCTGGATATATGATCTAACACATGAGCAGTCACATTGCAACAAAAGAACCATACACCATCTGCAGTAGGTTTTATCAGTTCAAAGTCTAAGACAAAGAAGAAAACAATTGTCTTCAATAGGACTTAACACAAGCCCTACTATTTAGCCTGGGGTTTTTTCCTGACTCTGGTTGTCTGGCTCAGGAAGAAAAAAAAGATCATAGTCCACCTAATCCTAAATAAAATCAATCTGAGTATTACTCCCCCCCCAAAATACGATTCTGATGTACAAGAATTAATAATTCATCATAGGTAGTTAAGCACAGATACTTCCTAAATGTCTCTATGCCTGGGAAATGGCCTCTAGCTTTCCAAGATTATAGATGCACATGTCCTTCAGAGATTCACGGGGATGCCTATTAAGACTTCTTTGTCCAATAACACTCCTCAGTGGAACATTATGACAATCCAATATAGATTCCCCAAGGATTCAGATCATAAAGAAAAAGATGTATATGTATATGTATGTATATGTGTATATGTATACATATATGTACATATATGTATACATATATGCATATACATGTGTGTGTGTAAGTACACACACACACACACATGTATATATATATTCACTTAGATGAAGGGTCCGGTTCAGTCATCTGCTGAAATAAAGTAAAGGGAATATGAGATTAGTGATGTAAGAAAGTAGTTTTGATTTTTGACATAGTCTTCAAGATCCACTACAACAATGGGAATCAAGCTTTTTTATATTATTTTTGTAGTTCGTCTCCTCTTGTATATCTTGCTAATTTGTGTGAACAACTGTGATGACACATAATGGTTTATATTTCAGGTGAATGGTGATAAATTTGACATTATCTTAAAATGGGACTTTGCGGGTCTTCTCTATGTTCAGAAGACAATGTATATCACCTTGAAAAAGGATAAAATTGAGTAATAAGGGCTAAAGGTAGTCAACTGTGCTGAGTTTGTTTCATTTGGCCCCATAGATCCAAATTCCACTATTTTATACCATGGTTTTTGCTTCTTGAAGCAGATTTATATAGACTACCAATATCAATTATCTTTTCGACAAAGACATTTAACAATTAGGAATGGAAGGGAACTTCCTCAATCTTATAAAAGACATCTAACAAATACACACAACAAATAATATACTTGATGGTGAAAGACTGAATTTTCCCCTAAGATCAGGGATGAGGCAAGGATTCCTCTCCCATCACTGTTATTCACCATTTTGCTAGAAGTTATAGCCAGGACAGTTAGGCAATGAATTAATTAATTAATTAATTAATTAATGGTATCCAGTTTAGAAAGAAGCAAAAGTCTATTTGTAAGTGTTATGACCTTGCATACAGTAAATCCTAAAAAATATTCCAAAAATCAATTAGAACTAATAAACAAGTTTAATAAGATTGTAGAATCTGACATCAATATACCAAAATCAGTTGTATTCCCATACAGTAGAAAGGAATACTCCCAAATACTTAGGAATATATTTAACTAAAAGAAAAGCAAAACCTGTATTTAAAACAATAAAGCATTCTTAACAAAAATTTTAACAAATCTAAGTAAATGAAAAGATATCCCATGTTCATCAATAAGAAGACTTGATATGAGATGGTTATACTCCCTGAAATCACCCATAAATTCAACACAATCCCAATAAAAATAGAGTTGACATTTTTTTTGCAGCAACTGAAAAGATGATTTTAAAATTCATAGAGAAATTCAGGGACCAAGAATCCCAAGACTATTTTAAAAATAAAGAGCAAACAAAGTTTGAGGACTCACATGTCCTGATTTCAAAACCTACCTCAAATCTAGAGTAAAGAAGCCAGTGCATTGCTAGTATAAATGTAAATGTATAGTTCAATGGAGCAGAATTGAAAGTCCTGAAATAAACTCTTATATTTATGGCAAATTTATTTATGGCTAAACAATAAAAAGACAACTCAATTTTGAAATAGGGCAAAGGATTTGAATAGGTATTTCTATAAAGAATATATACAAGTGACCAATAAGCACATAAAAGATGACCGATATATTTAATAATCAGGGAAATACAAATCAAAACCACAATTGAGATATCAGTTTACGCCCACTAGGATGACCAAAAATAAAGATAGACAAAACGAGTGTTTGTGAGAATGTGGAAAATTTGAACCCTTATGCCTTGATGGATTGTATGATGGTGCAGACATTTTGGAAAACAGTTCAGGAGTCCCTCAAAATAGCAATGATAGAATTATTGTCTGTCTCAGTAATTCTATTTCTAAGTATATACTCAAGAGAAATAAAAAATGAATGTCCATGCAAAAATCAATGCTTATAATTGCGTGATTCCTAATAGCCAAATGGTGGAAACAATCCATATGCCAACCAAATTTAGTATATCCATACAATGATATATTATTTAGCAGTAAATATGAAGTATTGATATAACCACAATATGGTTGTACTTTGAAAACATTATGCAAAGTGAAAGAATCCAATCACCAAAAATCATATCATGTAATCTACTTACATGAAATCGTTTCACAAATAGGCAATTCTTTGGAGATGGAAATTAGATCAGTAAAGGTCCAGAGTTAAGGGAAAGGAGGAGAGTTGGAAGTGATGGCTAATGGGTACAGGATTTGTATTGGGTGTGATGAAAATGTCCTAAAACTATATTGTGGTAATGTTTGCCCAAGTATTGACTTGTACAATTTAAATGGGTGAATTGTATGGTATATGAATTGTATCTCAGTAAAGCTGTTATTTAAAAAAATAAACCTATTACTTACATCTGCTAAGAGGTCTTAGGGACATTTCAGACTGAACTTGTAAAGTTCTCTCTAAATCTGCAAGTAGCCGGTGCTATAATATCCTCCCCAAATGGCCACATACTAATCTTTGGAACTTATGAATATGTTATATGGAAAAAGGGACTTTTCAGATATGATGAAGATTAAGGATCTTGAGAAGGGGACACATTTTGGATTATCCAGGTGGGCACAACATAATCCTGAGTCCTTATAAGATAAGAACCTTTCCTGCCTGAAGTCAAAATATGAAAAAGATGTGACTATAAAAGAATGGTTAGAAAGTTACAACATCATTGCTTTAAGAATAGCAGTAGTCATAGTGATATGCAGGTCAGAGTGAAAAGGAGACATGTATAACTATCATATTTTTATAATTCATATTATTACTAACAAGCATAGTTTTGAAGTTTAGCTCATCAATAGGATTGTGGGAAGAACTTTGGGTGGTTTTAAGCCCCAATTTTTCAATTTTAAAATGGTAAAAGTAACATCCATTTCACTGAGTTGTTTTGACAACTAAATGAAACAACATATGTAAAACATGTAGTATTTTTTCTAACCCATAATATACAATTAGTAATGCTCATTTTCATTCAATTAAAAGGAGGGAAAAAGGATAAAAATGGTCCTCTGGGAACTAAAAGAGTCAAGGAAACATTGTCTTATAGGGCCTATAAAAATGTTTAAAAAAACTATATATATATATATATATATATATATATATATATATATAACATATATATATATATATAACATATATATATAACTATATATCTTTATATAGATATATAGATATAGTTTAATTGACAGCTTGATTTTAGCCCAGTGAAGCTCACATAAAACTTCTGACCTATAGAATTTATGTTTTGTAAACCAGTAAGTTTATGGTACTTTGTTATAACAGAAGGGGAAAAAAGCTAACAAAACCTAATACTATTCAGTTTTTACATCACAGTGAAAAAGACCACAATCCATCTGTACCTAAAAATGGAAAATTAGGAAACATCTTCCTTGTCTCTTTTTAAACTGATTGCCAACTTAGATCTCAAAACTGTCCAGGTATTACCATATATAATACCAAAACCTTGGTCACATTTGCTATTATTTTCTTGCCTGTAAACCAGTGGTCAACAAACATTTTCTATTAACTCCCACATAACAAATTTTTTAGGCTTTTTGAATCATAAGGTCGCTGTGGCAAACTACTGAAATCTGCCATTATAGTAATAAAGTAGTACTTACAAAAATGAGGATGGCTGCATTCCAATAAAAGTTTATTTACAAAAATAGGTAGTGAAAACTGTGCACAAAAATTGGCACATACATGTTTATAGCAGCTTTATTCATAATTGCACAAACATGGAAGGAAACCAGATACCCTTCAGTAGGTGAATAGATAAATAACCATGGCACATCCAGACAAAGGAATTAATTACATTCAGGACTAAAAATTAATGAGCTATCAAGCCCTGGAGACATATGGAGGGAACTTAAATGTGTATTACTAATGAAAGAAGCCAATCCGACAAGACTGTATGAATATATAATTCCAAATATCAAACATTCTAAAAAGGACAAAATTGTGAAGACAGAAAAAAGATCAGTGGTTAGCAGGGGTTGGGAAGGGAGGGCAGGAGCACAGTGAAAGTACTCTGTACAATACTGTAGTGATGGATATATGTCATGTCATCATACACATAACCCATAGAATGTACAACACCAAGAGTTAAACATAAACTATGGACTTTGGGTGATAATGATGTATCAATGTAAGTTCATCAATTGTAACAAATATACCACTTGGGTGGGCAATACTAATAATAGGGGGAAGATATGCATATGTAGGGGAGGGGGTATGAGGAAATCTCTGTACCTTCCTTCAGTTTTTCCATGAATCTAAAACTGCTCTACAAAATAATGTCCATTAAATCCGTGAACAAAACAAAACAAGCAGTGGGTCAGATTTGGCATGCAGGTCATCATTTGGATATTGTTGGACTAAACTAAAAGACTCTGTCATCTGTTCTACACAGAATCTCAGAGTTTTATTTATAAAATATAAATCTAAGTATGTCCTTTCCTTGCTGTGGAAATACATTAGTGATTTTCAGATATACCATATACCAAGATATAGCTTCTTCCACTTCTACTGTATCTCCAACCTACTGTAATTTCATCCCAGTTTCTGGTTGTATTGAATACAAACTTGTGTCTTTCAGTCATGTCCTGCTCCAGGACTTTTTTCTCTGACATCGTCTATCCCACACATACTTTCGTCATATTGGAATCTTTTGCTTAAGTCTTATTTATCAGTTTAAATATCACTATTTTCAAGAAGTTGTCTCTATCAATTAATTCCAAGGGTGGTCTTCTTAGACATTTGTTTTCTTAGAAAACTGCTTCCTCCATGATGCACTGCATGATATATTACCATTTGTTTCCCACTCCTTTTTTTTTTTTCACTACTGAAAGATAAGGTGCAAGAGGAAAGGGATCATGACTAATTTTACTCCTTTCTATATCTCCAGTGTTTAGTACAAGGTCAGTAAGCATTTGTTGAATGCAGGAGTGAATGAATGAGTTTCACACTTAAAGGATAACAGGCTGAGTGTCATAATATGCGAGGATTGACAACTAGATGACAGGAATATCTTCAGAACTCCCAGAAAACATATCTGAGTTAAGGTAAAACTCTTAGATCTATCATCAGCACAGAAATCACTTACTCTACCTCTGTCATGTAATATGAATTGTTTCAGTTTTCTGAGAAAGAGAATACTGGAGTAAACATGAAACGTTGCAGTGGCACAAGATTTGGGGCATTTATTTGTTTTTTGTTTGTTTTTCTTCTCTTTGTTATACAATTAAGGATCAGAAAAAAAAAAAACATTTGGTTAAGAAAGTCATGGTGGGGAGAATCTCTACTAAAAAGAAGGTGGTGGAGATGAAATATTGGTTACACTGAAAGGACTGATCGAATAAATAAAGTAAAAAAAACATAAACAGATTTTTCAATGTCAGAGAATGAGTTACAATACAGAATGTGAATAAGCAAGTATGAACAATGATATTAGATTGAAATTGGATGTATTGATAGTAAAATAATGGTTTTCAATATATAGAAATAAATATGTGTGTAAATATATGTATGTATATAGGTAGATATTTATAAGTGTAAATTATATGTATTATAGATATCTTCCATGTATACATATATACATACATAAATACGTTATCTATCTGTCTGTCTCTCTGTCTATCTATCATCTATCTATAGACACAGAGAACAAACACCTGAGGGGAATAGCGAGGACATTAACTCTCCAGATTTTGGTTCAGTACCATTCTCCATTGAAAAGAATCAGCATTAGCTAAAGACATATCTTATTCCAGGACTGGAGCAAGAAATTATAAGATGATCTCAGAACATATTGTGCAGAAAAGAAGGAAAATGCTCAGATAATAATGGAAGCATCTTGAAAGTCCCAATTGCTGACCGTCTGAGCATGAAACTAATTATTGGAGTAAAGGGATTATAACCTATTGAGTAAAAGAGAAAACTATGAGTCCAGATAGATGTAAATAAATAAATTCATTTATTGAAAGATTTATTATATATGAGCTATATACATTGTTTTTTTAAGATTTTATTTATTAATTGACAGAGAGAGAGAGAGATCACAAGTAGGCAGAGAGGCAGGCAGAGAGAGACGGGGAAGCAGGCTCCCCGCTGAGCAGAGAGCCAGATGCGGGGCTCGATCTCAGGACCCTGAGATCATGACCTGAGCTGAAAGCAGAGGCTTTAACCCACTGAGGCACCAAGGTGCCCCTATATACATAGTTTTAAGGAACCTCACTACAAAGTACTTAAGAAAAATTGATGGAGACTATCTTTGTAGTAGAGAAGCTTGGCTGACACTACCCTAATCAAGTCAGTGGTCAATGTGCCTATCATCAGGATAAATCAAAAGCATGCGTTACCTGAGAAGATGTAATGAGAACACAGAATCACTTTGTTATATTCCCACCAAAGAATCATACCTTGAATTCAACCATGAGAAAATAAAAAACAAGCTCAAACTAAGAGACGTTCTACCAAGTGACTTGTTATCATCATGTCAAGATCATTTAAATCAAACCAAAAGAGAGAAACTGCTCAATGCTGAAAGAATATAGGAAGATATGTCACTATAGGGAAGCTTCATTCTGAACTGGATCATTTTGCTGTAAAGACTATTATAAGAACATGTTAAAACTTAAATAGGGTCCAAACATTAGATAGTAGTAATATTTTGATACTGGTGGTCATAATGTGGTTATGTAGGATAGTATCCCTGTTTGTAGAAAATACAAGCTAAAGTACGCAGTTTGGGAAGGAGGAAGTTGTAGTAATTTACAAAGAAGGAAAAATTCCACAGTTTAATCTTTGCATCAAACAACATAAAATCTGGTTTCACTATCCTATACTTTCTACTACTTTTAATTTCCAAAATCATTCAGTCTTCTTTGTGCTTTTTTATGCACATCTGAAATAATAGAAATGGTATAATGAATTTATATACAATGTTATTTTAAGGAAAATGTTCTATGAGTTTGAAAATGTAAAAAGTGAATATTTTAAAATGCAAGTTTATAATGCAAGCCATTAACCATGGCTCATAAATTAAAATTATTATAATTAAGGTTAATATATTATATTAATATTTTTATATGAGAGTGAATAATATCACTTAACGTTTTGACATCTGATTTTATTATTCTCTCATAGTTATTCAATTTGTAATGATTCTGATATATTTAAGGGCAATTTTATTTTCAGAAAACAATTTTCTCTTGAAAATGGAAAGGAAGGGCCCCTGGGTGGCACAGTTGGTTGAGCGACTGCCTTCGGCTCAGGTCATGATCCCGGAGTTCCGGGATCGAGTCCCACATCGGGCTCCCAGCTCCATGGGGAGTCCGCTTCTCACTCTGACCTTCTCCCTTCTCATGCTCTTTCTCACTCTCTCTCTTTCCTAATAAATAAATAAATAAAATCTTTAAAAAAAAAAAGAAAATGGAAAGGAAAATATCCAATATGAAGAAATTTGCTTAATATTTTCTGATTAAAGCAAACATTCATTGTTTATATACAATATATATATGTTCTTATAATTTTGTCTTGAAAAATAGCCTAAATAGAAAAACTAGTGATTGAATTGTTTTTACTGAATTTAAATTGGTTTCTAAAAATCTTTCCAGAAAAGAATAGAGAGTAGGACATTATAGTGAAATTAAATAATTGGATATGTGGCATATATATGAAACTGGAGTAGACAGGAAGAATTTTTTGTCAATTTTGTCTCTGATAAAGCCTCCCATTTCACCCCTTCCATCCTTTGATTAACATGGCTATTGGCATGGCTTACTTGGACATGTATGGTCACAATCTTAGCTAACCCTCTCAGAATTTCAAATTGAGGCATAAATACTATAAATACTGTAAGAGATATGGTATCCTCTCTGTATCATCAAATGTAAACTTGCCAAGGTAATCATTACTGAAGTCATTTATGGAGATTTGCCAAAAGTCAGAAGAATTATTCTAGAAAAATATTCTAGGAAAATTGAGAATTATAGCTATGCATACAGCGGTTCTCAATACTTTCTGCTCCTAAATCATAGGACAGTGTTTTTAAAATAACAATGTTTGGGGGTCCATTTGCACAGATTCAGTTTTACTTGGTCCTAAGATAGAACCCAGGCATTAAGATTTTTTTTTTTTGAGACCCAAGATGATGCTAAAGTTGTGAGGTATGGACAATAGTGAACTACAAAAACAATCTTTAAACAGAAGGCTTCAGAGAAAGGAGGGAATCAGTGTTTTTTGGAATATTTGTGTAGAATTTTGGTTTCAACAGTGGGATTTGGAACATTATATTAGGTGGAAGATCAACTAGACCCTACATCCAATTCAACCAGAGCATCTATATTTATTTGTATATTTTCCTTTGAAAGAATTCTATGAAATATCTTTTTAAAACACTAATTTAACTATTACCCGAGAGTTCCAAAGATGTGAAATATCTTGGCAAGATCACAGAGATAATTTGAAATGGTGTGAACAGGTTCTGCTGGGAATTAGTCATTTAGTTATTTTTTATAATTTTATTTTTCTCTCAAATAAGCTAATTATAATGATGTTAATTATTGCTGAGTTTTAAAAGTTAAGTTTTAATAAATCAAAAATGATTAAATATTTGAGTAATTATTGTCTCAGGATTTTCTGAAAATCAAAGTACTTGAAAAATTTGGCCTACAAGTCAAGTGTTATTAATTTAATATAGACTCCATCTTGTGTCAACTTGGTAAAACTACATTCACATAATGCCTTTATTCTAGAGCGCCTAAAATTATTTAGCCCTTTATTCTCAAAATACAAATGAGGTCATAAAAGATGCTTTTTTTTCCATGAAATTACACAAGTGTGTTATACACACAGATATCTAAAAACTAAAATATATTTATACTTTGTAATGGAAAAATAGTGTGGTCCATAATTAACCCCAGAACTTCTGTCAATCACCAATCCAC